>JAVHMZ010272835.1:0-21164 GCA_034782995.1 Amazona versicolor
GGAGAGTTTGGGCCGGAGAAGAATGGGCTTGAGCCATGGGTATTGAGAGCGCATGGTCTGGTGGCTGTTGGAGCGATTTTTCTGCTCGGGCTGTTGTGGGGAACTCATATTCAAACGGCTTGGCCAAAGCTGCGCCGCCGCTTATCGGGTGTGGTGCTGACGGCCACGCTGGTCGCGTTAATTGCCACCGGCTATCTTCTTTATTACGTTGCCGACGAAGGGCTGCGCCAGATTACTTCTGTGGCGCACTGGGCGATCGGAATCGTTTTGCCTTTGCTGTTTTTCTTTCACCGAGTAAAGCTGAGGCGGCGGATTTGAAGCGGACGTCCTGAGACGTGCGGCTTCTGTTGGTATTGCCCGAGCGCACGGCGATTTGGGAAGCGATGGGGCGCCAGACAGCGTCCACCGTTGTGGCCGGTTCAGTACTGGCGAGTTGCGCCACCGAAGAGATCGATGAATTATTATTCCTAGCGGGAACTATGCCGCTAGCGAAATACAACATCATTGCCTTCGCCACAATCGTTGACGTGGAGAGGTCGAAGCGTTTCTATCGCGATACGCTCGGGTTAGCTCTTGTGAGAGAAGAGCCACCGTTTGCTTTAGTGTTCGACGCGAACGGCATTATGATTCGTCTTGGCATGGCCAAGGAACTGCCGAAAGCTCACGGAACTGTCCTTGGCTGGCAGGTTCCCGCAATGGAGGTTGCGGTGCGTGAGCTGACCGATAGCGGTGTGCACTTCGAGCGATTTGAAGGCCTGGGTCAGGATGAAAAGGGCATCTGGAAAGCGCCAACCGGCGCAAGGGTTGCGTGGTTCCGAGACCCGGATGGAAATATTCTGAGCATCTCCGAGCACCCGGAGTTAGAAGAAGCTTCGAAGAATGAATAGCCAACACAGTAGCTCCGTTGCGGCCGCGGCCAACGTGCGACCCGAGCAAGCCGGGCGGACGAGCCTGTGATTACTTAACGAGCGGCCTGGTAGAGCTCAACCAGCATTTGCTCGTTGTCGTGAACGAATGCGAACCGGTCGCCCTTCGTGCCAGGTACGCCGGTTGGCGGCAATGCGATGGCAACACCTTTCGCTTCGAGGTCCGCGACTTCCTTCGCAAGATCGTCAACGGCAATTGCCAGGTGATTGATGCCACCCAGCTTCAGATTGGTCTGTAACTGCCTTCGTTCGATCGCGAGAGGGGATGAAGCTTCTGCTTGAATGAGTTCCAGCCTTAGATCTCCACGCACGATGAAGGCCGCTTTTGCATGGGGGAACGTGAGATCCGCTATGCGCTCGAAGCCAAAGGCATGCCGATACCAATCAGCACTTGCGTCCAAGTTCTGTACGATGACACCTACATGGTGAAACCCGCGCATAGTATCCGGCATTAGCGAAAAGAAATGAACATCGCGGCCTGGTTTTCTATCCGAAGATTTTGAGGAGGTTGGGCTGTCCGTTGGACGCGCTCAAGCCACCGTCCACCTGCACGATCGCTCCGTTGACAAAGCTCGCGTCGTCGCTCGCAAGGAACGCAATCACCCCGGCGACTTCGTCAGAGGTGGCGGCCCGGCCTAAGGGGATCCGATCCCGGAAAGCAATCATACCTGCTTCGTTACCCTCCAGATCGGCCGTGATCTCGGTGGATGTCAGGCTTGGCGCGACGGCGTTAATTCGCACGCCACGGGCGCCATACTCGAGCGCAAGAGCACGCGTGAGGTTCGTCACAGCGCCCTTCGCTGCGTTATAGGCACTCAAGCCCCAGTCACCCCCAAGCCCTGAGACCGAAGAGAGATTGACGATGGCACCCTTGGTCTTCAGCAGATGAGGCAATGCCTCGCGAGTCGCGAAAAATACGCTGTCCACGTCCGTCGCCATGGTCTTACGCCAGACCTCCGTGGTGGTCTGTTCGAAGGGACCGAAGACGGCCATTGCTGCATTGTTGACCAGAACGTCGATCTTCCCGAACTGCTTTACCGTATCTTCCACAAGGCGTTTCACGTAAGCCTCATCCGACACGTCTCCGGCATGAACCAGCGCTTTCTCAGCGTCCGATCCGGCCACGGTTTCGCGTAGCTTGTGCTCGCGCCGGCCATTCAGGACAACCAACGCGCCATCGGTAAGGAAGCGGCGAGCGGTCGCCGCGCCGATGCCGGAACCGGCTCCTGTGACGATGACAACTTTACCTTCGAATCGTTTTGCCATGGCTGATACTTTCACCTGTTCTGTTCCGACCCATCTGTCCGCGGGCGTTCGTGCGTACGTACGTACGTCAACTGCAGGACCTTCACGGCAAAGTCCAGTGCCGCCGGCTCGGTGCCCTATACAGATGTGCCGGGACCGATGTCCGATTCACGGCATTCGGCCCCAAGTCTGAACAACAGCTATCGTTTCAGAGCCGTGTTCTGCGCGGCGGCGAGCGCTTCTGTTTCGTGTAAGCGCTGCATGGCGCGTTCGAAGCCCTGGAGCGTGCGCTTCACATCGTCGCTCGAGGTCTGCCAATTTGAGACGCTGATCCGCATGGCTCGGCGGCCGTTCCAGGTGGTTCCGGAGAAGAAGGATGTACCTTCTTCGGCGATCGCTTGAATGACTCGGTCGTTCCACTCGTCAGATGGTTTTCCAGAATGGTCGAGAAATGCCACCAAGCCTTGATTGATGATGGGCCGCGCCAGTACTTCGACATTTTTCAGCCGGGATAACCCTTCTACAAGTTGCCGGGCGCAGTCACACGTTCGCTCCACTAATTCTCTGATTCCGTCGCGCCCTAACTCACGCAGGGCGGCGTAAGCGGTAAATCCTCGCGCTCTTCTCGAAAACTCGGGGTTCCAATCGAGCGGATCGCGCGCTTCGCTCTGGTGGGACAGATAGGTGGCACTGTAGCTCATGGACGCGCGGTGCGCCTCTGCTTCAGCGACAAAGGCGAATCCACAGTCGTACGGCACATTGAGCCACTTGTGACCATCCGTGGCCCACGAGTGTGCGTTTTCAATACCCTGGATGAGCCGTCTGTAGCGCGGGCTTGCGGCCACCCACATACCAAACGCGCCATCTACATGCACCCAAGCGCCGTAGTGCCGCGCAATCGGAATCAGTGTCTCAAAATCATCGAATGCACCAGTGTTCACGTCGCCCGCCTGCAAGAGCACAAGCGCCGGACGGCCGTCTAGTTGCCTGAGTGCAGCCTCGAGCGCGCTCGCGCTGGCAGTTCCTGAGGGGTCTACCGGGAGGGTGGTTAGGGACGCATCACCGAAGCCGAGTAGCCGCAGGGTGCGATCGATGGTCGCGTGGCGAAAGCCACAGAGCGCCGTAATGGCGGGTGATCCGGCCATGCCCTGGCGTTCGACATTCCAGCCCTGATTTTGCAGTAACCACGAACGGGCGGCAGCCAAGCACGTCGCATGTGCCATTTGACAGCCCGTTACCAGCGCGAATGACGTGTGCCCGGGCAGGGCAAATAGATCTTTCAGCCAACTGCCGACTGCTTCTTCCACAATTGCCGCTGCCGGACTCACCGTGTACATGCCGGCGTTCTGGTCCCATGTGGAGCACAGCCAATCCGCTGCCAAAGCAGAGGGCAGTGAGCCGCCGATCACCCAGGCATAGAATCGGGCATTCGCCGAATTATTCAAGGCACCGGCTACGTCGCGCGTCAGATCGGCTATGACTTCGGATGCGTTCAGTCCTTCGCTGTTCCAGGGCTTGCATAAACGTGCGCGCAATTCCTGAAGCGATGATGTCGGCCCAACGGGCTGGCTGTCCAGTTGGCCGAGGTATTCAACAGCTTGTTTGAGCGCCAATTCCAGAACGGGACCGAAGTCTTTTCGCATGCATGCTCACCTGAACGACAGATCAGCTTACTAATAGCAGAGCCGCTGGAGCCCGCACGGAATCACGTTAGCGGGCATTGGGGAAGTGGCGACCTTTGTAGTGCTAACGCTTCCAGTCGCGATCTCTGCGGCCGCAGTCTGGAGAGGACCGCGAATTTGAAATTGACGCATGCCGCTTCGCTGGCGTAAGCTAAGAATTCTTAGTATGGGGCGCAAGGCGCAAAAAAACGACTCTCTGCCCGGTTCGCTGGACATGCTGATTCTGCGAACGTTGTCGCGGCGCAATCTGCATGGGTACGGCATAGTCCAGTTCATTCAACAGTCGTCGGACGATGAGCTGCTTGTTGAGGAGGGTTCGCTGTACCCCGCTCTCCAGCGGCTGGAGCTAAACGGCTGGATTGGGGGTGTCTGGGGCGTGACACCGAACAACCGGCGAGCGAGGATCTACAAGATCACGGCGGCCGGGCGCAAACAATTGGCAGTGGAGACTCGGAAGTACGCGAAGCTAACGCTGGCGATCGCGCGCGTGATGGGAGCGGAGTGAAGGTGTTTCGACGGCTGAGGTATTGGATGGATCGCGCCAAGCGTGACGAGGCGCTGCGAGAGGAGATGGAGCTTCACCTTTCGGAGAAGGCAGAGGAACTGCAAACAGACGGTGTGACGGCGGAGCGTGCCCGGGCGGAAGCGCGCCGGCGCTTTGGTAACGCCGAACTGAAGCACGAAGAGTCTCGGGAGATTTGGATGACGCGGTTTTGGTCGGAACTTGGCCAGGATGTCCGCTATGGCTGTCGCACGATGGCCGCCAACAAGGTTTTTAGCGTGTTAGCGGTATTTTTGCTGGCGCTTGGGATTGGAGCCAATGCTTCGATCTACAGCTTGATGGAATCGATTCTGTTGCGCTCGCTGCCGGTGGCTAATCCCGAGTCGCTGGTGGTTTTGAACTGGCATAGCCGACCGCCGTATGAAGGGAACAAGGAGTGGGTCCACGTCATTCACGGAGTGCAAGGCATTCTCTGGCCGGGCGACAAAGGCGCCATGGTGAGCGGGATGTTTCCGTATGGCGCGTTTGAAACGCTGCGCGAGAGTGCGGTCTTTTCCACGCTCTTCGGGTACTTCAACGGACTCAAAAAGAATCTGTCGATTCACGGGCAGGCCACGAGTGCCAGTGCGGAGTACGTGACCGGTGGATATTTCCGAGGCTTAGCCGTGTCGCCCGCGGCGGGACGCCTGATCGACTCCGAGGACGACCGAGCAGGCGCGGCACCGGCGGCCGTCCTCAGTTTTGCGACAAGTCAAGATCGTTTTGGCGGACCAACGAATGCGATTGGACAGTTGATTCACGTCGATAACGTGGCATTCACGGTGGTTGGTGTCGCACCGCCGGAATTCTTTGGGGTAGACCCTGCGGCGGCGCCAGACCTCTATCTTCCGTTGCACGCGAATTTAGTGGTAGAAGGAAACGCAGCGGCTCGTGCGTATAGCGACGGGAATTATTACTGGATTGAAATGATGGGCCGTCTGCGTCCCGGCGTAAGCTTGGCCCAGGCCCAGGCCGTGCTGGCTCCTCGTTTTCATCAATGGGTAGCAACCACTGCGACGACGGACGGCGAGCGCGCCAAACTGCCCGCGCTGACTTTAAATCCCGGTGCTGCCGGCCTGGGCAGCTTGCGCCGCAGATATTCCAAGCCTCTGTACGTACTCCTGATGATGGTGGGATTGTTGCTGGCCATCGCCTGCGCCAATATCGCGAATCTGCTGCTGGCAAAGGCGGCTGCGCGAGGCCGCGAGATGGCTGTCCGCCTCAGCCTGGGAGCGGGACGGTTCCGCGTGGTGCGGCAACTACTGACCGAGAGTGTAATGCTGGCTGCGCTCGGGGGAGCGTTTGGGTTTTTGTTTGCGATCTGGGGCGTGCGATCGCTGGCGGTCCTGCTCTTTCACGGGCAGGACAACTTTACGCTGCACACGGAATTGAACTGGAACGTAGTGGGCTTGACGACAGCGCTCTCTGTGGTTTGCGGACTGTTATTTGGTTTGGCCCCGGCGCTGCAAGCGACGCGTCCGGACGTCATGCCCACGCTGAAGAATGGGCGTGGGGGCGGGCCGCAGCGCCGCTCGCAGCACGTTCTGGTGATTGCTCAGATCGCAATCTCTTTTGTCATCCTGGTTGCCGCGGGTCTGTTTGTCAGAACTCTCAACAAGCTGCACTCCGTGCAACTGGGATACACACGCGAGAATATTCTGCTGTTCTCGTTGAATGCGCGGCAGGTTGGGCATCGCGCACCAGAGATTGTCAGTTTCTATACGAATCTGCGCAAGCGCTTCGAATCAATCCCGGGAGTGAGCAGTGCAACGCTTTCGCACTCTTCGATCATCAACGCGGACCGAGCCGGCGAGACGTACCGGGGAACGATAAAGATTGGCGCCGCTACCGTGGCAGGCGCAAGCGTTATGGTGGCCGGAACGCACTTTCTGACGACCATGCAGATTCCGATTCTGAGCGGGCGTGAGATTGATGATCGCGACCAGCCGGGCTCCACGCCGGTTGCAGTGATCAGCGAGCGGATGGCGCGGACTTACTTCCGGAATGAGAATCCTGTGGGCCGGCGCCTTGTGTTCCTGGACGAGAAGCGGGAACTCGAGATTGTGGGCGTGTCGGCCAACGTGCGGTACGGTGGCTTGAAAGAGGAGAATCCGATGACGTTATTCATCGCGGTCGGCCAATTTTCTTCCGATGGAATGACCTACGCGCTACGTACCGCGGGCGATCCGCTGAGGTATGTCAAAAGTGTGCATGAGATCGTGCGGGAGGCAGACTCCCGGATACCAGTGACGAACGTGATCACGCAGGCTGGCGAGATTGATCAGACGATCAGTCATGAAGTCATGTTTGCGAAGTTGTGTACGGGTTTCGCAGTTCTCGCTTTGCTGATCGCGTGCGTAGGGCTCTATGGAACGATGTCGTACAACGTCGAGCGGCAAATCGGCGAGATCGGAATTCGTATGGCGCTGGGCGCGCAACGCGGCACAGTAGTTTGGATGGTGCTGCGCCGCGTTCTGTCATTGGCGGTGGTGGGGCTGGCACTCAGCATACCTGCCGCGTTGATCGCCTCCCGGCTTGTTCGATCGTTCTTGTTCGAGACAGAGCCGAACGATCCGAGAATTCTGGCGTTGGCCGGTGTCGTCCTTCTTGGCGCCGCCGTTCTGGCGGGCTATGCACCGGCCAGGCGCGCGTCCCGAATCGATCCGCTAGCCGCTCTGCGGCAGGAGTAAAGCACGCTTCGCTGGAGGGATGAACGGCATGCCCCGGTAGCCCTTCATACCGGAACGAAGATGGAAGTTCCGTGCCCGCGGACACATTGATTCCTGAAGAACATTGATTTCTGAAAAACATTGATTTCTGAAGAACATTGATTCCTGAAGAAGAGGTGTAGAGAACGCCGTCAGGCCACGACGACGTTCTCATAAACGATCACCATCTTGACGCTGGCCCGGTCGAGGAAGCGTTCCTCGTCCGGAATGATGTTCTTTTTGTAATTCTCGGATTGGAAGACGGCGTTGAGGCCGGCGATGTCGTCGAAAGAGATCTCGGTGACGCCATCGACTTCCGCCAGATGATCGGGACCGCCCGGAGGCGTATCCGACGTCGGATGTTTCTGGACGTAGCGGCGTACATGTTGCTGGACCTCGGGTTGGCTTGTGAACAACCGGGCATGCTGCTGTTCATGATGCCGGACATAATCCTGGTGGGTCGTGCCTTTCTTGCGGCGATCGAAAATGATTAACGTGATCATAGGAATTCTTCTCGTTTTCGGTGTGTTCGGTGAAACGGCCAGTGAAACAATGACTCTAGCGACGAACCGGCGTACACTTCAACCATTACGACCGCAACCAGTACGATAGATGCGCGGCCGCTCGAGATTGCGATCCAAAGAATCCCATTCCGCAAGCTTTCGAGCGACATTCGCAATTTTTGGAAGTACGACAGGTCCGGCGCTCTTTTCAGAGTAGAGATTTCGGGCGGGGGGCGCGCTGCACTTTGGAGAAGCTGCTGCTACACTCGCTGGCAAAGTCAACAGAGGCGGGATGATCGTAAGAGAAGAAAACTCGCAGAGCACGACGGTATCGAAGGACAGCTTCGGCTGCTGGTGCGCGAGCCGCTCCAACCTCCTTTGTTCGAGCCGTGACCTTGCCTGGACATCGTTGCTGCTGGATCACCACGCCATTGATCTTTGCGATGACGAATATGAAACCGTCGTGACGCGGGATTTAACGATTGCGGTCATGACACGGGGCGAGATGAAGCTGGAGTCGTTCAATGGAGGGATGTGGCGGAGAGCCTCTTACGGCGCAGGAACCGTAGGGTCGACGCCGGGCGGCAAAGTGGATCGTCTACGCCGCCAACCAGCCAAGGGTTACAAATCCGTGGAGATGGTGAAGATCTATCTACCCCCAACGCTGCTCGCTTCCATTGCCGACGAGTACCGGAGCGCGGGTCAGCGGTTGAATCAGGCGCCCCTGAATACGCTGGCTTTCAACGATCCGGTGATTGCGCACTCTGCGTTGGCTTTTCTCCAGGCGGTGCGGACGGGCGCTCCAGAACTATACGCCGAAACCGCCGCTCAGTGGCTAGCGACTCACCTTGTGACGTCTCATACGCCCGGCTTCTCGCTGCCGGCGCGAGAGCGAGACCCCGGATACATCTCTGACAGGAGACTTTCTCGCGTACTTGAATTCATCAGCACTCATTACGCGGAGCGACTCACGCTCGATCGCCTTGCGCAGGAGGCCGGTATCAGTAAGTACCACTTTGTGAAGCTCTTCAGGCAAACGACGGGCCGAACACCACATGCTTTTCTAACGCAAACGAGACTGGAAGCGAGCAAAGACCTGTTACTTTCTACCGGCATGGCAGTTGCCGAGATCGCTGCAGCCTGCGGTTATGAGCGCGCCACCCACTTCGCTACCGCGTTCTTCGCTCGTTTCGGCGTGACACCATCGTCAGTCCGCGACCGCCGGTAAACACTGCGTTCTGCTGGCGAGCCTGGTGTAACTGCGGTTTGCATCCGGAAGATTCTGTCGGCGCGCCGCGAGCTGCACTTCGACGTTGCCTGCCGAAACGATCTGCAGTCGCTAGTCAAAGTTGTTAACGACAGGTTGCTGGACATTTACCGTGCTAATGACAGGGTGCTTGACACACCTCGAGAATCGTTATAAAGTTTGAAGCGCGAACAAAAGAGAGTCAGGCGGAGTGGAGCAAAGCGTAAGTTGCCCGCCACTGACGGAAGCGCTCGCGCCACCAGGAAAGAGGAACCACGATGTTTCATGCCGCCCCGGTAAGCCGTTCAAAGTCAGCTGCACGGCGTATGGCTGCTGCGTTGTTCCCAATCCTGTCACTGGTGTTGCTTTGTGCCAGTCCGATTCGAGCACAAGTTGCCGCAACCTACGATTTCGAAGATGGCACAGTGGAGAATTGGGCGTCCTTCGCGAATGCCGGCACCCCTGTCAATTCTACGGATGTCGCGGATACTGGAACCCACAGTCTGTTAACGGCCACGAATCCAAGTGGTGTCGGCGGGCCGGGAATTTCGGTCACGAACCTTCTTGAAAAAGGCGCGATCTACTCGATTACTGGTTACATTCGGCTGAGTAGTGGAGAGACTGCGACGTCCGCGAATCTCTCTATGCAGCGTGCGGACCCGGCTTGCTCGAGCGGCACATGTTACGACACGATCGGGAGCTATAAAGTTCCGGTATCGGGGAACGGTTGGGCTAAGGTTGGCGGCTCGTATACGGTTACCTCGACGGAAACCGATCTGCTTCTGTATGCGCAGTTGGTCGGCCCGACGGGCACGCAGTCTTTTTACCTCGACAATGTTGTCATCAAGCTGGTGACGCCACCACCCCTGCCAGTCCAGCCTGAACTTCCGTCCATCTATCAGACCTTTGCTGACTACTTCCCCGTGGGCGCAGAAATTGACAGGACGGATCTAAGTGGAGAACACGCGCAATTGCTGACCAAGCACTTCAACAGTATCGTTTCGGGTAACGACATGAAGTGGAGTTCGATTGAGAATGTTCAGGGAACTTTTACTTACAGCAACGCCGATGCGGAGGTTGCCTTTGCCCAGGCAAACAACATGCGGATTCGCGGTCACAACCTGATCTGGGCTAACGGTTCGCAAACGCCGGCCTGGGTCTTTCTCGGGGCTGATGGTAAGACGCCGCTCTTAGCTTCGAACCCGGCCGATGTGGCGTTGTTGACGCAGCGAATCCAGACACATATTCAGGGAGAAGTTGAACACTTCGGCAGCGCTATTTACGTTTGGGATGTGGTGAACGAACCACTCGACGCAAGCCAAGCCGATTGCCTGGAGCACGGGCCGTTCTACCGGGTACTGGGCAAGAGTTTTATCGATATCGCGTTACTGGCCGCACGACAATATGCGCCTGCTGGAACGCAGCTTTTCCTGAATGATTACAGCAGCACGGATGCCAGCCGGCTGGCGTGTCTGGTCGGCTTGGTGCGAGATTTGAGAGACCGCGGCATTCCGATCGATGGTTTCGGGCACGAAATGCATAATGCCGTCAACTATCCATCTGCGACAGCCATCGTCAATGCAGTAGATACTCTGGCAAGTAACTTTCCCGGACTGCATCAGCAGATGACCGAGTTAGACATGAGTATCTATCCGGCCAACGACAACACCTCCGACTACGGAACAGACCCTGGTACTGTACCGCCGAGAGCGATTGCGCAACAGGGATGGCTGTACGACCAGTGGTTCACCGCGTTCCGGCGATTGAAGGGGAAGATTGACGCGGTTACGTTCTGGGGAATTGCCGATGACAATACGTGGTTATCGACGTTTCCGGTGACCCGGCTCAATGAGCCTCTGCCCTTTGATGCGCGACTACAGGCCAAGCCGGCGTACTGGGGCCTGGTAGATCCGACACAGCTGCCAGGCTACGGGCTGGTGTTCAACATCTCGAGTAAGACAGGCGCACAAAACGCGCGCGTCTGGACCGTTACTGCAAACAACCCCAGTTCCGGCATTGCTTATGCAACGCAAATCAGCGGCTTCACGTTGAACCAGATCGCGGGTCCGCACTGCTCGCCGGTGGTGATGCCGGCCTCTAGTTACCCTGTGGTGCTTGGGGACATTCCATCCGGCGGCAACGCGAGTACTTCGTTCAACATCGACTTTACCGGATGTGCGAACCTGGCGCGATTTCAACTAAGCATGCCCTGGAGTTCAGCGATGTACAACACGGGCACGCTTGCACTTGGCAATCAATTCCGATAGAGCTGGTGAGATAGGACTGGGAAAACAAATGCAAAGATTCGCGCTCGCTTTTTTGCTGGGGCTGACGTCTGCCGCCTCCCTCGTTTCGGCTCCGACACCGTTGCCCACGTTGACTTTGATTCCTGCAAGCGGCAACGTATCGGGTCAGCCCGGAGGCGTTGTCGGCTGGGGGTTTTTGGTGACGTACGCGGCGACGTCCGACTGGCTGGTGCTGACCCAATCGCAATTTACGGGCAGCCCCGTTTATGGAACTTATGTCGATTACCTGAGCCAAGCGACTGCCCCGCTCTATGTTGTGGGTCCGTCGCCAGAGAGTTCGACGGTACAGCAGTCCTGGAATCGTTCCTCAAACCCGATGCTTGGCCTTGGCGAGTTTGATATCGACTCCACGGCTCCGGCGGCCGCCACAATCGCGGGAAACATTTTGTTGCACTACAGCGTGTTTTCGCAGGATCCCAATAATCCGAACTTCAATCCAGACACAGACACCGTGGTTGCCGACACGACCGTATCCGCGCCGGCGCAGGTGACGGTATCCCCGGAACCATCATCGCTATCACTGGTGTCGACACTCTTCCTACTGGCGTTGGCAGCCAAGTTATGGCGAGAGAAAGTCTCCACTTACTGCCGGCGCATTGTGCACTAGTTGAAGATTCACTTATTGTGTGTAATCAAGCTCATTTTTCCCCTTGGGAGGCCGAATGAGCTCTGTCGTTCTGATCACGGGAGCAAGCACCGGTGTAAGCCTCGGTAACGCCGATCGCTGCAATCCCGGCATTGTTGATCGCGACATCGATCCGTCCCGCGCGATCAAGTATCTGCTGTATCGCAGCATTCACGGAACCCTCGTCGGTAACATCTAGCTCCAATACAAGGTGAGGCAACGGCTTTGGCCACGTATTAAGTGGTGATCTCGGACCTGTTTGTCCAGTAAGTTCCTGATCTCTATTGAAGACTGGGGAGTTGATGCGGCGGCAAGGCTTTGACACGAGAGCAGAGATTGCAGAACGGCCGCAACGACGAGACTTCCGTAGGCAAAACGCATGGTCTTCAGCATGCTATAAACGTAGCTGGCAGTGTGAGATTCACTGAAGCGCCTGTGAAGGCGGCACTGTTGTAGAAGCGAGTGATATGAGGACAGACTTATCCAGATTGATATGGGTTGCCGCCTTCCTGGGTGCGGGCTTCGTTCTACGGGGCGATTGGCTCACTTTTGGACATGACCCGCAACGGTCGTCCTGGGCGATGCAAGAGACCAAGCTTTCTCCGGCGAGCGCCACCAATCTCGAATTGAAGTGGTCAACGCAGTTGGACAATGCCCCGCTTGCTCTCAATGCGCTGACGGCTCCTGTGATTGCCCGGGACGTCGTCACGACTGCGGGCGTCAAGTCGATTGCGTATGTAGCGGGAAGCTCGAACTCTCTTTTTGCTGTGAACACGGCTGATGGCAGCCTCGTCTGGCAGCACACACTTCAGAGCTATGTGAAAGCCAAGATGGACGCTTACTTTCTGTGCCCGAACGCGGTGAATGCCACGCCGGTGATTGGCCGACAGCAGAATCTGATTTTCGCTCTGGCGTCAGACGGCCGGGTCTCTGGACTCGATCTGGGCACGGGAAGCGTGCGCTTCGGGCCTTTTCAACTGGTGCCGCCGTTCGCGAAGGCGTGGAGCCTAAACCTGGATCACGGTTTTCTTTATACGACGACATCGCAGAACTGCGGCGGCGACCGGTCCGGTATCTACTCGATGGATGTGAAGGATCCTTTGCATCGGGTGGCGTATGAGGCGGTGGTGCGGGCAGGCTCCGGAGCTGGCATGTGGTCGCGAGGCGGTACGGCCATCGGAGAGGACGGCAGACTGTTTGTCAGCACGGGAGATGGCGCGTTTCGTCCCGAGACGGAGGAGTTTGGAAGCTCGTTCCTGGCGGTATCAACTCCGGATCTGCACATTGTCGACTACTACACTCCGGTCAACCAAGCCGAGATCAACAAGAAAGATCTGGATTTGCCGTCGGGTGGTTTGTTGTGGTTCGCATATCGGAATTATCGGCTGATTGCGGGTGGCGGGAAGGAGTCTGTCGTATATCTGCTGAATGCCGATCGGCTGGGAGATCAGGATCATCAAACCCCGTTATTTGTTGCCCCGCAGATGGGCAATATGAGCAAGAGTCTGGAACAGAAAGGGATCTGGGGAACGCTGGCCATGTGGAAAGACGAAGCAGGCCAGCCATGGCTCTACGTGCCGTTGTGGGGTGAAACACCGAGGTCGGAACAAGCAAAACACGGGTCTCTGTCCGGGTACAGAGTCGAGATCGGGGAGGATGGGAAACCCTGCCTGAAGCTGAAGTGGATCTCGCCGGATGTGAATCTGCCTGACGCTCCTGTCGCGGCGAATGGAGTTGTCTTCTTACTGGCAACGGGAGAAAATGCACGGCAGGTGAAAGAGGAGCGGACCGAGTTCAAGAGTGATCAGGATTGGAAGCAGAACCTGCTGACGACAGAGGAACGAGCCGCCGGCACGCAGGCTGCGGAACTAATGGCCCTGGATGCGAAAACAGGTAAGTTGCTTTATCGAAGCGGCACAGCCATGAAGAGTTGGAACCACTTCGGAGGACTTGCGATTGACGACGGAAGAGTTTACGCGGTGGACCACAGTTCGCGGCTGTACTGCTTTGGGGTTCGAGAACACTAGTTGGCGTTTGTTGGAGTAGCTTGACTGCAGTCTTTACGCGAACTTGATGCTTCGCCCGGGGTTGCTATGTCGATTCGGTATGGCGGAGTGTATCGACTAACGCAGCCAAAGCGGCGGGCTGGTTTCGCCGGCTCGGATAATAAAGAAAGTAGCCCGGGAAAGGG
This sequence comes from Amazona versicolor, assembly GCA_034782995.1. Taxonomy (NCBI): domain Eukaryota; kingdom Metazoa; phylum Chordata; class Aves; order Psittaciformes; family Psittacidae; genus Amazona; species Amazona versicolor. Next base: position 13,974 of record JAVHMZ010272835.1, read on the forward strand.
GGACACCAATCCTTCAGAACCTGAATCAGGCGATTACCTGCTATCGACTCTGAGAGCGCGGGTTCCAGGGCCATGCCGATTCCGATGCCTTTCAATACAGCCTGAATTACTAACTCCGAGTCGTCGAATGTGACTGGGCCCTGCGGGTTGATTGTCAGGCTTTTGCGCCCTTTCTGAAATTCCCAGCGATACACTCCGGTGCTGAAACGAAATCCAACACAGGAATGATCTTTCAGATCGCGCGGCGTTCGAGGGACTTTGTGCAACTTGAAGTACTCCGGTGAGCCAACGACCGCGAGGCGCAAGTCCTTGCTGATGCGGACGGCAATCATGTCGCGCTGTATGAACTCGCCGATCTGGATGCCGGCGTCGAACTCTCCGGCAACAAGATCCACCGGATCGTTCGACGTTGTGACCTCAAGGGCGATCTCAGGATAGGAGGTGGCAAATCGCTTCAGCTTGGGCAGTAGAACGAGGGCAGCGGCGGTTCGAGGTATCACCAACCGGATTCTGCCGGCAGGGCGGTCCCGGAGTTTGCGGACTTCAGCCAACGATTGGTCGACGCGCTCCAGGGCGGGCGTCAGATCGGCGAGTAGGGTGCGGCCCGCCGCAGTGGGGGATACGCTTCGCGTGGTCCGAGCGAGCAGTTGAATGCCTAAGCGTTTCTCCAGCCCTCTCATGCTGTGACTGAGCGCCGACTGAGAAATGCCAAGCCTGGCGGCAGCGCGCGTAAAGCTTCTCTCTTCCGCAACTGCGGCGAAGGCGGACAACTGAGTCAAGTCACTCCGCATTTATGAATTGTATGCATAAGCTTATGCAGGTTCATCGGTCTAGACTCATGTGAAAGATGGGCCTAGACTTGAACTTGAGTCGGCCATCCGGCTTGCTGAGGAGGAACAATGCAAAAGCGTAGATTGGGCACAAGCGGTCTGGAGGTTTCAGCTCTTGGGTTAGGATGCATGAGTTTAAGCTTCGGATATGGGCCCGCAACCGAAGAGGAAGCTGCGATCCGATTACTGCGAACTGCTTTTGAACGGGGTGTCACGTTCTTTGACACGGCCGAAGCCTATGGCCCTGCTACGAACGAAACCCTGCTGGGAGAGGCACTGGAACCGTTTCGGCGTGAGGTGGTGATCGCGACAAAGTTCGGGTTCAAGGAAGGAAAGCCGTCGTCAGGCCTCGACAGCCGGCCCGAGCGAATCCGGCAGGTGGCAGACGAGTCGTTGAAGCGGTTGCGAACGGACGTGATCGACTTGTTCTATCAGCATCGGGTGGACCCGAACGTGCCTATGGAAGATGTTGCCGGCACAGTGAAGGATTTGATTCATCAGGGCAAGGTGAAGCATTTCGGAATGTCGGAGGCCGGCGTGGAGAGCATTCGCCGAGCGCATGCCGTGCAGCCCGTTGCCGCGCTTCAAAGCGAGTATTCGCTCTGGTGGCGGGAGCCGGAAGAACAGATCCTGCCGACGCTCGAGGAACTCGGGATCGGTTTCGTGCCTTTCAGTCCTCTCGGCAAAGGTTTTCTGACCGGGGCTATCAACGAAAGCACAACTTTCGACAGCACTGACTTTCGCAACTCGGTTCCGCGGTTCACACCGGAAGCACGGAAAGCCAACCGGGCCGTCGTGGACTTGCTGGCCGAGATTGCAGCACAAAAGCACGCTACGCCCGCGCAAGTCGCGCTTGCCTGGTTACTCGCGCAAAAGCCCTGGATCGTGCCGATCCCCGGGACTACCAAGCTGCACCGGCTGGAAGAAAATATGGGTGGCGCCGAGGTGCAATTAAGCTCTGAAGACCTTCGGAACATCAATGAGGCAGCTTCGGATATCGAGATAGAGGGCGCACGATATCCGGCACACTTGCAGCAGATGACAGGCAGGTAAGTTAAAGCGGGCAGACAGCCTGCTGATTGCACCCGACGTTTACCGCTGACGAAGCGAACGACACTTTGATATCGCGGTCAGGTGTAGATTGATCGCCATGTTAGACTCCGCACCGATGAGATCCAGAATCGGTCCCGGAGGCAGCGCCTTGCTGATTGTTGCAGTCGCTTGCGCAGGGGGCGGCAATCAGAACGGGAGCGCGAATCCAGTTAACACTCCTAAGACTGCAATCATCCGCTATGGCAGTGCCGCGCAGCAATTCGCCGAGTTGCGATTGCCGAAGCGAGGAGGGCCATTCCCTGTGGTGGTGCTGCTGCACGGCGGTTGCTGGATCGGGTATGCCGGGTTGGAAGATATGGCGAATCTCTCGATCGCGCTTGCCCGCGAAGGATATGCAACGTGGAACGTAGAGTACCGGCGCGGCCATGAGCCAGGCGGAGGTTGGCCCGGCACCTTCGAGGACGCGGAGCATGGAGTGAGCGCACTGCAGGGTATCGCGACTAAGTACCCGTTAGACCTTTCGCATGTTGTTCTGGTAGGGCATTCAGCAGGCGGCCAACTCGCATTGTATGTTGGGTCCAGACTAAAATGGCCGGTGGTTTCGCTGGCTGGCATCGTCGATATGCGGGCGTATGCGGATCGGTCGCGAAATCGGTGTGTCGAGGGAGAACTAGAGGTGATGGGGGGAAGTCCCGCTCAATTTCCTGATCGGTACGCGAAAGTATCTCCAGCTCAGTTGCTGCCACTCGGGATCCGGCAGATTCTCATTTGGGGTGAACGCGACAACATTGTGCCGGAATCTCTCTTTACGGATTATGAAGGGCGAGCGGACCAGGTAGAGATCGTACGAGTGCCAAGTGCCGGGCATTTCGAATTCAGTGCTGCCGAGGGTCCTGCGTGGGAAGCGACTCTCGCCGCGGTCTCGCGTCTCATAAAAGTGCGCGCAGCAAAGCCGGACCGATAAGGGTAGACGCGCAATTTGGGATGCCGGCTGAGTACGCTGTCCGGTGGCTGGTACGGCGGAGATTGAGATTGGTCCGATCGGACGCAACTGTTATACTTCCGCCCGAGTGGCTGCTGATCATCAACCTTTGCTCGATTTCATTGACGCGGCAAAAAGGCAGGGAGCTTCCGACGAGTTCGTGGTGGCTCTTCTGCAGCAAAACGGCTGGTCGGAAAAGCGCATCTACCAGGCATTCAGCATCTGGTATGAAGCGCAGACCGGAAGAGCAGTTCCGAATGGAGGCGGTCGAATGGAGGCCGCCAAGGACGCGTTTCTTTATTTGCTCTCCTTTATTACGCTGGGCATCTGGACGATTCAGCTGGGTGCGTTGTTGTTCAGCACCATCGATCGAGCTTTTCCGAACCCGGCGTTAGCGCACATAAACTCCGCGTTTGTAAGCAGAATGATGGCGAACCAACTGGCCAGCGTAATGGTTGCGTTCCCGTTATTTCTGCTGGTCATGCGAAGGATAACGACGGGAGCCGAGCAACAGCCGGAACGCCTTGAAAGTTCCGTGCGAAAGTGGCTGACCTACATCGCATTGGTGATCGCAGCGAGTGTCATGATCGGGGATGTCGTTACCTTTCTCGCTTATTTCCTGCGGGGCGATCTAAGTACGCGATTCATTTTGAAGATTCTGACGGTGCTGGTGATCGCAGGCGGCGTGTTTGCGTATTTCCTGCAGTCTTTGCATCGGGAAAAAGCTTCCTCCAATCGAGACCGCTGGTTTGCCCTTGCGGCAACGGCCATCGTGGGCCTTGGTCTGGTTGTGGGATTCTCGCAAATCGGTTCACCGGCGTTACAGCGTTTGGCATCAGAGGATAGCCGCCGGTTGGCCGATCTGTCGTCCCTGGCGGAAGGGCTGCATTCGATGTGGCAGAGAAGGCAGAACGAATTTGTGCTTCCGCCGACAGCGCAGTCCGTCATCACCTTTGGAGTCGAAACGAGAACCATCGATCCCTTAAGCCGGCGCCCGTATGAGTACACGCCGCTGCAAGGCACAAGTTACCGTTTGTGTGGGGCGTTTTCACGTCCCAGTCCAAACGATGTACCGAAGCAGTGGCACCACGCCTCCGGGAAGGCATGCTTTGTTTTAGATGCGCGTGACACCGTACAGATGGTGCAGCCTGAATGGTAGATGCATGGGGATCCCGCAGGCAATGAGTCTCCGCGCATTGCCTTTTTAGATTGCATTCGAATGAATCTGCAAGATGTAACCAGCTAGCAAGGACGCGATTTGCATCTCGTACGCAGTCAGTAACTCGAAAATGTACTCGGCGCAGGAGGCGACTAGCGACGTTTTTAGCACGCCATCTCCTGCCACAAATTAATGTCTTATCCAAGTGGGCGGGTTCATCTTACAAGGGCAGAATATGAGCCTAAAAGAAGTTTTAATTGACGAGATGCGGGACTTGTACAGCGCGGAGAACCAGCTGGTGAAGGCACTCCCCAAGACCGTGAAACAGGTATCGGATGAAAAGATGAAGCAGTTGCTGACGGCGCATCTGGACCAGACAAAGGAGCAGGTAGAGCGCCTTCGTCACATTTTTGAGCAGCTAGACGAAAAGCCGACTGGTAAACACTGCAGTGGTATGGAAGGTTGCATCAAAGAGGTAACGGAGGCGCTGGAGGAGGACGAGGAGGGTGCGCTGAAAGACGCGGGCATCCTCGGCGCTTCGCTCCGAACAGAGCATTATGAGATCGCTGGATATACCGCGGCGATCGCAATGGCCAAGACGTTGAAGGAAGACGAAATCGTTCAGGCTCTGACCGAGAGTTTGCAGGAAGAGCAAGCCGCGGCGAAGAACATACTATCGGGAGCAAGTTCCATTCTCAAGGAAGCGGAGGCTCAGGAGAGCGAACACGAAGACGAAGATGAGGACGACGAAGACAAGGATCCCGAGGAAGAAGAGTCTGACGAGAAAAGCAAGGAGGATGAGGACGAGGCTGCTGCTTCTATCGGGAGAAAAAAGGCTCCCGCTACGAAGAAGAAGAGCAGCAAGTAGCGGGGAGAAGCGAATAGCCGCTTAACATTTACTGTTTCCAGAGCAGGCTTCGGTACGCGACAATCGAAGCTAGTCGATTGATAAGGAGCCTGCCATGGAACCAAGCAAATCCCGACGCAAATTTCTCGAGGCATCTCTCGTTTCTGTTGCGGCGGCAACCACGATCCAAACCGCCGAGGGGCAGCCAGTTGGAACGGCGCCGCCCTTATCTGGGAAGAACGTGGAGTGGCGGAATAAGCAGCCCGGAATGGCCTATCGCCGCTTTGGCCGATCCGGGCTCATGATTTCAGAGGTAGTCTCAGGCGGAGACCCGATTAGCTCTGTCAATTATGAACATTTGAATCTGGCACTCGAGATGGGGCTGAACTACCTGGATATGGCCCCAGCGTATGGGAAAGGCGATTGCGAGATTGCGTATGGCAAATTTCTGGGCGGGTCTGCCAAACGCGACAAGGTGTTTTTACAAACGAAGGTAAGTGGGTATGTGGCGACGCGGAACCGTCTTTACGCCGATATGTTTAAGGGCCTTCCCGCCGACAAACAGAGTGCGATACAGCGGCGGGTGGACGACATTCGTCAAAACAGTCTGGCGGAAAAGCCGGGTTACTATCTGACTTACTTTCCAGGCCAGCCGGATCAGTTTGCCGGCTCTTATTTGAGTAGCGCCATGATGCCGGATTACGGGCACAAGGTAGAGGGCAGTCCGGAGTTTCGAAAGACGATTAGGGAGTCTCTTGATGGGAGCCTGCGGCGTGTTGGTACGGATCATTTCGATTTCCTGATGTGTCCACATGGGGCTAATCTGGCCCAGGAGATTGACAATCCGATCATTCACGAGACATTCCTCGAGCTGAAGAAGGCAGGCAAGGTGCGGTTCCTGGGCGTTACCAGCCACAATGATCCTGCGGCCGTGCTTCGGCGAGCTACGGCCTTGGGTTATTACGACGGAGTGCAGATGGCTTACAACGTGGTCAACGGCGGCTATCTTGACCAAGCGATTGTGGACGCTTACTCCAAGGACGTAGGCATGATCGCCATGAAGACCGCGCATGCCGTGGCTACGCACCACAAAGCGCTACAACCGATCCCGGAATGGCGCATCGACAAGATCAACCGAGTGATTCCGGGTGATATGAAGCCGCCACTGAAGGGATATCTCTGGGCACTTCAGAATCCGCACATAGCCGCTGTGAACTCTAACCTGTGGGACGAGACGTTTGTTCGCGAGAACCTGGCGCTGGCTGGTAAAAAGGTCGAGCTTCAGGCTGTCTGAGGATTTTCCAAGCCGGGTTGAATCGTGATGTCAACTTTGACGGAGAGGGTTGACGGCAACGACGGTGCTGGCTAGAACGGCGTCGGGCAGAGAGCGCCGGTTCGGATCATCGAGTTTGACAACGCAGTCGGAGCCGCCATCCAGGAAAATATGGTCGCGGTCTGTGGTCATTCGTTCGACGTGATGGTTTCGATAGGGCGCTGACCGGGCAACTTTGACGGTGAGATCCTCGGGAAAAAAGAGTTGGCCGGTGTGGCACGTATGGCCGCTGGTGTACTCTTCTCCGTGTGCGAAACCATTGACCCAGACTTTCATGTGGATGTGAACAGCGCGCCCGGCGTACCAGCCGGGAAAGATCGTGGTGAAGTCAACGGTGCCTTGATCGCCAGTGATCTGAACACCGCGGAAGAACGTTTGATTATCCGTCGTCTTCGGATGCGGCGGTTGGCCGGGGCCGCCCGGAAATGGACCTGAGTGGCGGAACTCCGTTGGTGGGAACGGCGGTCTTCCCATTCCTCCTTCCGGCTGATGGGGAGGCGGACCCAGAGTTTTTGCCTTGGTGTAACCGGAGTAAACGCCCTGCGCGTCGCAGTGCCAGAGATCGACGGCTGCATTGCGCAGCGGGGAACAACGATTGGCATCGAGCACGGTAATGCGAAGACGGAGCGGGAGACCGGGCCGGCCCTCGGTTATGTCCTGGCGCAGCAAGCGTCGATCGACGTAGTAAGGACCCTCCGTGAGTTCCGGATTCAACGTACATGCGGGATCGGCGGGGCGGCTGGCGGCGTGTAACCGGCCACGATCACCGGACAAGAGAGAGGCGCCGGCGTAGCTTGTGGCGCCGAGTAGTACGGCTCTTCGCGAGATCCGCGGGGACTGCTGAAGTCGTGACAGAAAGGGATGCATGGTGTTCGCCAGGGTTCCTTACATCAAAACAAAATTATGTAAGCTCCTTATGTCGAGCAAGGCTTAATTTGTAAGCGTTTCGTAAAGCATCAGGTGGCCGCATGCAGGCGGATCACGGCT
>JAVHMZ010273853.1:0-21156 GCA_034782995.1 Amazona versicolor
GAATACGCGGAGCTGGGGAATTTTGGCATGCGGGTCACGATGAGCTACCAGCCGAACACCCTTGCGCAGCAGTTTACTGTCGACGTCCTTTACGGCGCTGCGGCGTTGCGGAACACGTTTGCAGTACAGGTAAACAGCTGATGCAGCTCTTATCTATTGCAAATACGACTGTAACTGCAACAGGCCCTCTCGCTTCCGTTTCTACATCGGGACTGTCGGGTGCTGATCCCACGATCACGATGTCTGTTGTAGGTTTGAGCGGTGGTGCGAATCCTCAAGCTCGGGTCGGCGTAGAAGACACCACCGACGGAACACATTGGACGCCTGTGGCTGTTTGGCATTTCTCCGGCACTGTAACAAACCCCGCCCCAGCAGCTTCCTCCAAACGTGGGTATCTCGCTTGCACGCTTGCAATGGGCGGAGCGAGTAGCGCGGTGCGCGTGAATGTCTACCAACTGTCGGCGGGCGCAACGCTTCAAGTGCAAAGCGCGTTGTAAGAAGCTTTTCAATTATTTGTTGACACAAGTCAACAGCTATCTTTGGTCGGGCGCTCATTGAGGGCGCCCAACTTTTAACGGAGCTCACAGTGGATTTGAGGATGTACTACAGAAAGCTACGAGAAGTAGAAAGTAGCATTCTTGTTCCGTTCGTGGTGGTAATCAGTCTCGGCACTCCGGACGGAGGCAGCGCTGGCGTCGAAGCTGAAGTAACAAGGACAGTGGCGGCCAAGCTGGTTGCTGAAGGCAGAGCGCGGCTGGCAACAGAGGAAGAAGAAAAGCGCTTCCGCGATGGGCAGACCGAAGCAAAACAAGATGCCGAAGCCGCAGCTGCGGCTCAGCGCATGCAGGTCACATTGGTGCATCAGACAGATCTTCGCAATAAGCCTGTCCGAAATGCCCGGGATTGAGAATCATGGCCCTGTTTATTGACGGCCCACCCTCCTCAATCGATGATCTAGTTCAGCAGGATTCCTATCTTCTTTCGGTGGCGAGTACGGAAGGCATCGATGTGAGTTCAAAACTCCAACTGGCCTATGACGAGGTTTCGGTTGAGTTGACAGGAATGTTCGGGAGGGAGTCATGTTTCAACGCTCCGTTCTGGGGACAATTGCCACTGGATCTCACCCACCTAGCAGTAACACCTCCTTTGAAACTCTGGATGTCATTCAAAGCCCTTGAGCTGGTTTATCGTGATGCATACTTCAATCAACTGAGTAATCGTTACCAGGGAAAGTGGAATGAGTATCAAAGTCTTGCCAAGTGGGGAAGGGGAAAATTTACTGAAACGGGAGCGGGCCTCGTAATCGACCCACTTCCCCAGCCCGCGCCGCCCACCTCCGTGCTGACACCAGGACCCCAACCCGGTGGAACAACCTACCTTACTCTTACGCTAGTAAATGCGAACGGCGAAGAGAGCTCTCCTGCGACTATTACTCAGTTCCAAGTGCCTAACGGCAATCTATTAGCAATTTCCACTCCTGGTTGGCCATCGAATGCCACTGGATGGAACTTCTACTGCGGTGTGACGCCCAACTCGCTATCACGGCAGAATAGCGCGCCGATCATGCTTGGAACCATATGGCATTTCGCCTTACCCGGGACGTCCGGGACCCAAACACCTGGTACGGGTCAGTCGGCAAACTTTACTCGCGATTTGCCGAGGAGACTGATTCGGGGATGATAGCAAATTACGCGAGTGTGGCCGCCGCGACTGTCGCAAACTTACTAACAAATCCGGTCGGTCCGGATTTTTCCCTGAACCAAATCGCTCAGTCGCTAGGCGCTGTAAGCTCCGTTCAGCTAAGCTCCGTGATGATCGGGAATACTTCTGCCGAGCTTTTTGAACAAGGTCTCCCTCTGAAGTATCCGACCGTAACGATCTTCTGCGAGAAGCTCTCCAACTCGCTGAAAGAGAAGTTCCGAACGTTTTCAGGTATTGCGCAAGTAAGCGTTGACGTGAGGCACTCCCAAGACCTGGTCCAGAATGTCCAATCGGCACTCGAGATGTACGTCGCGGCAGTGTGTAACATTCTGGACTCCTCTCGGGGAGATTGGGGCAACGGGATGTTCTATGCCGGCGGGTACACGGTCACGTTCAGCCCAGCAAAACGCGGCGGCCGCAACTATGTGCAAGGCGCGCGAATCTCCGTAGAAATCGACATCAGTAATTAGAAATGATGTGAATCTCAGAAATCAGGTGACTATTGGCCTATATTTCCTCGAATAATAACCGCTGGTATTGTCAGGTTGAGAACACATACGGTCAAGTACCCCAACCCTCCGGACAGACGCGGTTTCCGGCAGTCAGTCTGTCGGTTCAACAACGTGTAGAAGTACCTACACGCAAGGACAAAACTGGCACTCGCACATACACTGGCACATTAGCGTCTCTTCGAAAGCAAACAGCATTCGATCTTTCCACGTATATGGCATCTTGGACGGGCGCGGGAACGGCTCCCGGGTACGGCCCGCTTTTTCAGGGAGCTCTGGGCGCAACTCCCTTGTACTTCAACGGGGGCTTCGCGACGAGCGGATCAACGGCAACAACAGTCGTGTTCGGGTCTTCACACGGACTCGTAACGGGACAAGCAATCACATTTGGAGGAGAGATTCGCTTTGTCATCTCAGTAATCGATTCCCGTTCAGTGCTAGTGAACTCTCCTTTTTCCACGTCTCCTGCAACGGGCTCGGCCATCGGTGCCACTGTTACTTATTTTCCAAGTACGGAACTTCCGAGTGTTAGTATCTTCGATTATTGGACTCCAGCGACATCCGTACAGAGACTTATCAGCGGCTGTGCGATCGATCGTTTCGATGTCGAGCTGAACGGGGACTACCAGGGTTTTCGATTCAAGGGCTATGCTCAGGATGTAATCGATTCAGCTAGTTTTGCGACGGGACAGGGACAATTGAGCGCCTTTCCCGGTGAGCCTGCCAATAGTGTTTCACCGACCACAATAGTCCCGGGTCACTTGGGACAGGCATGGCTTGGTTCCACCGCCACTCGTTTTTTTACTTTGACAGGAGCCAGGGTTAGTTTACGGAATCAGATTGACATGCGGACCCGCGAGTTTGGCAGTATTCTCCCGAGAGCTGTCAACCCAGGTCACCGCACTGTAACTCTTGACCTTAATCTCTACGGTCAGGATGATTCTTCGACAATTGGCCTCTACCAAGCCGCGCGCCAGAGAAGCCCAATTAACGTTGGTCTGCAGCTTGGGCAGGCAAACGGCCAATTGTGCGGTGCTTGGTTAAAGAGTGTCGTTCCAGAATTGCCTGACTACAACAGCAAGGATAACAGGTTGCAGTGGGAGTTTCGCGGGTCGCAGGCACAGGGGCTTGGAAACGACGAAGCCATCATTGCATTTGGTTAGAGATGACTTACGAGAGCTATCAAGTTAGGAATTCTGTAACTTATCCCGGTGTTAGTTTTATTATTCACCGGATGTCGTTCGGGCGACGGCTGGAACTGTTGCGCCGCATTCGCGAGATCGTGCATCGGCTCGAGTTTGTTCGGGCCGGCGACTCGACCGAGGAACGAATTGAGGCGAACCTTCTATCCGGGGAAATTGACCGCCTTTATCTGGAATGGGGCCTATGCGAAATTCGCGGGTTGGAGATCGACGGCAAGCCGGCAGATGCAACGAGCCTTGCGCAAACGGGACCCGAAGATCTATTTGTCGAAGCTGTGCGTTGCATCAAAGAAGCGTGCCACCTTTCGGAGACAGACGCAAAAAACTGAAAGTCGCATTCCACTTTACCCAGAACGATCAAGCCGGATGGAATTGCGACGATTGCAGAAGGAACGGCTTACAGAGACAGAGACGTTGCGGTTGGGTGCCTATAGAAACGTTTGAAAATAACGCGCTTCCCGTCTGGGTTAATCGCAATCTGATGTTACACGAATGTCCAAAATCGTTCATCAAACCGGAAAGCGTCAATCTCGTCGAGAGTTTTGCGGTCTGGAAACGACTCGGGGGAAGAGCTATTGAGGACCGCCCGGCTAAGGAAGTGGAAGCGTTTCTCATTCTGGATTCAGAGCTAATCGAGGGAGCGCGGCGGAATGGATAGCAAGATCGAACATCTTCTGAAGAATATAAGTCTCCCGAATACTAGCGCCGCCAGCAAACAAGGCACGGAAGACACAAATTCAGAGGGAAGTAAAGATGCATTCACGGCGGTGCTGCGTGAAGCTACTCAGCAAATCCGCGAACTAGAAAACGTCACTAAGAGAACCGGCGAGTCATCATTCTCTTCACTCACCCAGACGATCGGAACGCAAACAACTGGCGACCAACCGTCGAATGTTCTCCAGACCGTAGGGCAAGACGCAAGCGAACTCTTGGCAGGAGGTTTTCTGGGCGGCACCTCGACAAACACCGGACTGCCGGGAGAACTCTTTGGGGGAGGTGTACTTTCCCTGTTTTCCGCCTTTTCCGATCTCTTCGGGGGAAGCGGACAACAGGCGACGCCACTAACGAGATACCAAGCGCCACCGACTCAGAGTTTCGAGGAGGCGTTTCGAGGAGGTGTCTTTAGTGATGCTGTTTCTAACAGCTCAGGGAGTGTTCAGACTACTCCCCTAACTGCGCTTGCGCTTAGTGGTCTGCAGATCTCCGGCTCTTCGGCAGCGGATCCCAATCCTCAGATACAAGCTTCAGCGTCCAGTCAGCAATCCCCACAGATCACGGTAAATGTTCAGGCAATGGATAGCCGCTCCTTTCTTGACCACAGTCATGATATTGCGGCTGCCGTCCGCGACGCGATGCTCAATATGCATTCAATGAACGATGTGGTCACAGACCTCTGAGAAAGTATGGCTCAGTTTCCTTTACTAAAGACCGGCGCAATTGCGCAATACCCCGTTTCGCTCACCATCCGGCAAGAGGTTGACATTGTTTGGTTCCTCGACGGCTCCGAGCAAAGATTCCGGAACGCGCCGTCTGCGATGCATGAGTGGCAGATCGAGCTCAGCCAACTAGATGAGCAGGAACTGTCGAACGTACGTCAGTTCATTCAAGAAAACGCGGCTGAGTTCGGTACGTTCTCTTTTACTGACCCGTGGACGAATCGCGTATTTCCGAGTTGTTCCATCTCGGGCGCGCTGGCCTCGTTCGAATGGTCTGCACCGCTTTCAGGGGCAACACGACTGAAAATTCGAGAAAACCGAATATGAACACGCTTACTTTTCCCCAGCTTTCGACTGGCGCGTTAGTTCAATATCCGTTTCAAAAACGTATGATTCAACGAACCATAGTCAACCGTTCTGCTGATGGACGATGTATTTCGTTGAGCGACGCCGCAAGCGCAAGGATTCAATGGGACCTCACATTCGCCTCGCTTTCTGACACCGAGGCCGGAAATCTAGTGGCGTTCTTTGAACAGTGCGAAGGCCCTCTCACCTCATTCACTTTTTTTGATCCGGCCGAAAACTTACTCACTTACAGCGAAGATTTTAGCCAACCTGTGTGGCAAAGGAACAGCTTGCTGAGTATTTCATCCGGAGTCGATGACCCGATGAGGACGTCGCGCGCATGGCGCATCTCGAACACCTCTTCGGGCGACCTATCCTTAGTTCAAACGGTGTCTGTTCCAGGTACCGCGTCGTGTGCTTTAAGCGTTTATATGAGAGGTTCAGGCGTAGTGCCTGTCCTTTCGCGAACTGATGGTTCGACCATTAGCAGCCTACCTGTTCCCACCAACAGTGCGTGGAACCGCTATGTGCACTCTACAACTTTTGCGAGTAGTGTGAGCTCGACCTGCAATTTCTCCATTCTCATTCCTAAGGGTTATGCAGTTGATGTGTTTGGCGTCCAGGTTGACGCCCAGCCCGAAGCTGGCACATACGTAAAGAGTACAAGCAGAAGTGGTGTCTATACATCCTGCAGATTTGCCTCGAGCAAAATGGCATTAACTTGTACGGGACCGGGCCAGAACAGGATGACCATGTCGCTCCTATCCAGCGGGAGTCTATAGCGATTAGAATGCCTGATATTCTCCTTGCAAAGGAGCAAGCTGTCGCCGATACACCGCTCCTTCTATTCGACTGCGTGTTTGCAGACGGTTCCGTTGAGCATTGGAGTACCCACGAAGTCCCAATCGGGGGGCAAAACTATCTAGCCCGCATCCTAAGACAAAACGTTTTTGAGATGCAGATCGGATCTGACCTAGGCGTTGACACAATCCCGAAGATTACCTTCGAACTCGCAAACGCAGATTCGCGTTTCTCAGAGATCGAACGGAGTGTCGGTTTCAAAAGTGCTCAACTGACTGTCTCGCTTGTGTTCTATAGTTTCCCGAATGCCACGTCGACGTCGCTCCAGGTTCTGTTCAAAGGTCTACTGAATCCTCCAGAAGAAATCACAGAGGAGACTCTCCGAGTAAGTGCTACGAACCGGTTATCACTTCAGCGGGTAATCTTGCCTCCGGTACGAATTCAAAAGCGATGCCATTGGGAATTTCCAGCAGATGCCTCAGAGCGTATCGAAGCCAGCAACGGAGGAAGCTGGCAATCCTATTCTCGATTTTACGGCTGCGGGTACTCGCCTGATGTTGAGGGCGGAGCGGGAAATTTCGGACCCGATGGAGCACCGTTCTCTTCTTGCGCTTACACACGAACTGATTGTTCCGCGAGAGGAATGTTCAACAAGGACGAGAAAGGGCGCACAACAGCTCGGTTTGGTGGAATTGAATTTGTTCCGTCTACCATCACAGTTCGGAGTGCTGGCGAGAAAGGCTCTCATCTATCTCCCGTCGATGACAATCAAGGTCGATATAACGATTTTGTACCGCTTATTTATGGCACAGTCTGGCACTCACCCAGCGTTGTATTCTCCAGAAATGATGGCAATCTGACGCACTTCGAAGTACTACTCGGAATGGGCGAAGTACAAGGTATTCAGAAAGTTCTCGTTAGCCAAGTCGAGATACCCGTTGGCCAGGCAGGCCGCAATATGACGGGTACGGGTTGGTATAACCTGATTAGCGCCGGCGGCCGCAACGGAGCATTCAATAGCGACTTCTCTGATAAGAACCATGTTGCTCTGGGTGATCCGTATGGTAGCAAGGCGTTTCTTTCAGTAGTTGTTCCGAATCGGATTAACGACGGGAGCAGCTTACCGAACATTCAAGTATTGCTGGACGGCATCAAGCTCCCGCAGTATGCCTCCGATGGCACGGCTGTCGGAACAACCTTCACGAACAACCCCGCCTGGGTCGTCCTGGATATGCTCCGTCGCATTGGATGGTCGCTGTCCGAGCTAGATCTATCAACTTTTGCCGCGACGGCCGACTATTGCGTTGAACCTTTACAGACGACCGATTTGTTCGGCAATCCCGCTGTCACCCCTAGATTCCAGTGCAATCTGGTAGTAAAACGCAGATACAGCGCAGCCGACGTGATTCGAGGGATTCGTAACGGAGCAAGGCTCTTTCTTCGTTACGGTACGAACGGCCTCTTACAATTAATGGTCGAAAACTCGTTTGCATTACAGCAGCCTAATCCGATAGTTGGAAGTAACGCGCAAGCATCGTTTAATGGAGGGTGGCCGGCCTATGAATTTGGAGACGGAACAAACGGAACAACCGGGATTGCTCGGCTAGGAAATGGCGCTTCGAGTGTAAAGCTCTCGTCTCGCAGTACGGCGGACACGCCTAACAGATTCGTGGCCGAGTTTCAGGATTCGTTTAATGAGTATCAACAGGATAGCTTTTCCGTAGTCGACCCGGATGACTTGCGAGCCAGCGGCCAGGAGATTACAAGCACCGCGCCAGTATTGGGATTGCCGCACTACGATCAGGCAGCCCGAATTCTCGCTTTCTATCTCTCAAAAAGTATCTACGGGAATACCTTTATTGAATTCTCTACGAGCATCAAAGCCCTCGGGCTAAAGCCTGGGGACTTGTTTACGATCACTTATGCAAAAGAAGGATTTTTCCGGAAACCGTTTCGCGTCGTCAAAGTCCAGCCGGGTACGAACTACCGCACCGTAAAAGTAGCGGGTCAGATTCACGACGATCAGTGGTATTACGATACAAATGGCCAGACAAAGGCGAATTCCGGTAGACGTCAGAGCGCTATAGGCGTTGGTCTACCCCGTCCTCTCGGCGGAACGGAGCCGGACGGAAACGGAGGCCTTGCCTTCGGGATTTCCGAAAATTTTCGCCAGATGCCGGACGGCTCTGCGGCGCTGACGGCAACGGTTCAATTTTCCGCTGCCCTGCCGACTCAACCTGGTGCGCCGGATATTCCACTGATTTCCCTGTCTTCAACGATTAAGTCAAACGCAGGAACGATTGCGGCTAATCAGCATTTATACTACGCAATTAGTGGTCTGGGCGCTGACGGCTCGGAAAGTGCTCTTTCGTTCATTGTGAACGCGTTCATCCCTGATGAAACGGGCACCAATTCTGTCGTCCTTTCCGGTCTAAGTTTCTCTTCGTCCACCGTGTCCTTCCAGGTCTATCGTGGGCAAACACCGGTGAATCTGCAAAGAATTGCTTCGGCTCAACCGCTTTCCAGCACTTTCACTGATTCTGGTCTTGTCGCGGCTAATGAGCTGCCTCCTGATGCTAATTACGATCACGCAGACTTCTATTGGCGGCTAGAACTGCAGCCGCCCGTAAATGCAACGACTACGAGCGCGTCGACTATCGGGTCGGATGTTCTGAAGCTAATAGATCATAAGTACGCCGGCATGATTGCGAGGATTATCTCCGGAACGGGCGCAGCGCAGGAAGCCACGATTCTTGATAACACTTCTAACACGCTAATCATCGCAGGTCAGTGGAGTATATTGCCAGATTCGACCAGTATCTTCGTTGTCGCTCAGGGAAGCTACCAGTTTGGCGCCACAGCCCGGACCAGCCCGGTGCAGTTCGACATTCCCGACCAAGCGGGAAATGTCATACACATTTCTGGAAGGAGCGCAAATTGCAATGGAGCCGAGGCGCCATACGAAGTTTCGCCGCTTACGCGATACGCCATTGGCGGTTCCGGCTTAAAGACCGCAGACTCTGCCCCGCCGCCGGCTCCGGTCTTTGGCATTGCACCCTATGACTTGGGAGGCGGCTTGAAATTCGGCGCCGTTGCCTTCACTGATCTGTCGAACGTCTCAACCGTCTCTGCGGGAACCTTTGCGCTTTACTTCAACGATGAGATCGCTCCGTCTCAAACTTACACGCTGGCCGCTCCTATCGGAGCACTGGACCAAACACTCCGCTTGGCGATGCCCTTCCAGGCTTCGGTCTTTTCGTTCGCTTCAATCGATTCCGAAATCGTACAGATCGTGCAATTAGACGACACGCTGACAATTTGTGGTGTTAAACGCGCTCAACACCGAACTTCCGCAGCTCCGCACAACATGGGTTCACAAATGTCTGTGTTGTCGAAACAAGTTGCCATTGTACCTTTCGCCCGCAACTTTTTTGGTAGTCCGGCCAGCGGGGATTGGAGTTATCCGATCGATCTGCCGAACGTTCGCGTTGTCAGTGCCGAACTAACGGTCACAAATTCACAAGGCGATAGTCCCGTCAGTGCAATCAACTTCCTGGCGCTCACAAATGGCGGGATTCGAACACTTAGCGGTGCTCAACTTGTCTTTCAAATCGACGGCTTTCTCAGCGTGCAAGCGGGCGCCGCCCCCGACCTCGTGATTGACGCGCCACATGTCATGCGGGACGCCTATGCGGTCGTCAAACAACCGCCCGTTGGAGGTCTGATCTTAATCAACGTGAATCTGAACGGTTCTCTCTATTTTTCGCTGTCAATCGCAGATGGCTCCTCTACAAGTAGTGTTCCCGTCAATGGCGCACTCCTCCCACCGATGCATTACAAGGATCAACTTAGCGTCGATCTGATTCAGGTTGGCGTGATTTCGCCGGGCAGCGATCTTACAATCATCTTGCGACTCTAATTCTAGGGATCTGCGGTGAGCATGGTACGTTTTGAAGTTAGCATCGTGCTGCTGGTTCAAAACGTCTCGAAGCGCTATCGGCTCTACCGCAAACCGTCTGATCGAATTCTGGAAGCGCTCCGGCTTTCATCCCGAACATCACATACAGACTTCTGGGCGCTACGGAACGTCTCCTTATCCGTCGAAGGTGGCGAGTGTGTCGCGCTTATTGGTTCGAACGGGAGCGGCAAGAGCACGTTACTTCAGATTGTGAGTGGTATTCTGCAACCTACGGCCGGAACCATTGTGTCTCGCGGTCGCGTGGCAGCCCTCCTTGAACTCGGGGCAGGATTTAATCCTGATTTCACAGGCCGTGAGAACGTCTTCATGAATGGACAACTTCTAGGTCTCAGTTATCAGGAGGTCGTGCGTTCGTTGCCCAAAATTGAGGAGTTTGCAGGAATTGGTGAGTTTCTTGACCGTCCTGTTAAGGAATACTCCAGCGGAATGTATGTGCGCCTCGCGTTCTCTACCGCTATACACGTGGATCCCGAAATCCTCATTGTCGATGAAGCACTTGCCGTTGGAGACGCCGCTTTTGCAAATCGGTGCATCCGTAAATTCCACGAGTTGCGAGAACGGAAAGTTACGGTGCTCTTTGTTTCGCATGACATGGGTTTAGTCAAGCAATTAGCAGACCGGGCTGTTTTCCTTTCTAAAGGTGCCGTAGAGGCTGATGGTGAGACGAAGGGTATCGTAGACCGCTATATCGCAAGCGTTCTTGCCAAACCTGGAGACCAACCTGATTTCGAAACTGGCTCAGGCCAAAACTCTCAAAGGCACGGAGATCGCCGAAGCAGAATCGTTGGTGTCAAAACAGTTAACTCACAAGACCATGGTATCGACGTTGTCATGAGTGGTGAGACTCTACACATCCTGATTGAAGCGCAGTATCTAGATGATCAGTCGAATCCCGTGATCGGAATACTACTTCGCAATCGGATCGGTATCGACGTGTATGGGACAAACACTATGATCGAGGGAATCCAGATCGGACCGGTGAATGCAAACGATCAAGTTTCCATACAGTTTAGTTTTGATTGCTGGCTGACTCCGCAACAATACTCACTTACTGTCGCTACTCAAAATCCGGACGGTACAAGCCAGGACTGGTGGGACGACGCTATTGTTTTTGATGTCGTTTCGGATCGGCGTGCGGTCGGTGTTGCGGACTTGCGAGCTAAAATATCTTGGTCCCGGATAACACCAACCCCTGTGTGAGGCGGCAAATCTCATGAATATCACGGAAATCCAATCGCAGCTTTACGAGCAGGGTCTGGACGGCTGGCTTCTGTTTGACCATCACCATCGCGATCCCATAGCTTACCGAATTCTCGGATTTGAACCGAAGCAGCACATAACGCGTCGGTGGTATTGTCTCATTCCGCAAGCTGGTCCGGTACGAAAACTCGTTCATCGTGTTGAGAGTGGGATGTTGGATGCTGTCGAAGGGACCACGGATGTCTACTCGACTTGGCAGGAGCACGCGGCCGGATTAACGAAGCTTCTTCGGGGCTGCTTTCGAGTCGCAATGCAGCATTCCCCATACTGCAACATCCCCTACGTCTCAAACGTGGACGGAGGCACGATCGATCTCGTTCGCTCGGTCGGCGTGGAGGTCGTCGGTTCGGCGGAGTTGGTACAGTATTTCGAAGCTCGGCTTAATCAGGCACAACTCGAAAGCCACCTTGAAGCAGGTCGCCGTGTCTATCAAGTTCGAGCGGCCGCATTTAATTTCATAGCGGACTCGTTGCGGAACGGAGTTAGAACGACCGAGTGGCAAGTCGCCGAATTCATTCGAGAGCAGTTCCGGTCTCATTGTCTTGTATCTGATAGTGGTCCGATCGTTGCGGCAGATGCCCACTCGGGCGACCCGCACTACGAGCCGCAAAGACAAGGTTCGATGCCGATTCAGAAAGACTCATTTGTTCTGCTCGACATGTGGGGAAAATTAGACGAGCCGGACGCAATTGTTTATGACATTACGTGGACCGGGTTTTGTGGCGCAACGGTTCCTGCACAAGTAGAGCGGGTTTTCGGGATTGTTAAGACGGCGCGGGACGCCGGTGTTCAATGCGTGAAAGATGCAGTCTCGACGAGAGCTCCGTTACGAGGTTTTCAGGTAGACGATGCTGCCCGCAATGTGATCCGTAAGGCTGGTTTTGAACAATCCTTCGTTCACCGGACAGGACACTCGATCGGTAGAAACACCCATGGAAATGGGGCGAACATGGATAACTTCGAAACTCATGACGAGCGACAGGTGATTCCTTGGACTTGCTTCTCGGTTGAGCCGGGAATTTACCTCCCGGAATTCGGTATCCGCTCAGAAGTGAATGTCTTCGTTGGTGAGGACCAGGCGAGGGTGACAGGCGAAGCTCAGGAATCGGTGCTGCGCCTAGGAGTTTGAGCTCGAGCCTTAACGTTTGTCAGTAAGCGCAGCAACACCGGGAAGCTCGATTCCGGCGAGAAACTCCAGAGAAGCACCGCCGCCAGTTGAAACGTGCGTGATTCTATCGGACACGCCGGCACGCTCAACCGCCATCTCAGAATCTCCTCCGCCTACTACGCTAACCCCTCCGGAAGAGGCGACAGCTTGCGCGACCGCGATTGTGCCTGCATCAAACGGTGGCTTTTCGAAGACTCCCATTGGTCCATTCCAAACAGTCGTTTTTGATGAGCTGATCTCTTTGCTGAACAAGTCGATCGTATCCGGGCCAATATCCACGCCCATTTTGTCCTTTGGAATTGAGGCGGTTATCTCGTGATCAGCGCCTTCCTTCAACTCAGACGCCACAACGTGATCGACAGGCAGGAGTAACTTGTCTCCGTGCTGTTTCAAGAGTTCCGTCGCGAGCCCCACTTTCTCCTTTTCGACGAGGGATCGCCCAATCTCCTCACCCCGGGCTTTTAGGAAAGTGTAAGCCATCGCTCCCCCAATCAACATGCGATCAACAATCTTCGCGAGGTTTTCTATAACTTCGATCTTGTCGGAAACCTTTGCCCCACCGAGGATCGCAATAGCGGGACGTTTTGGATTGCGTGTCACCAGAGAAAGATACTTCAGTTCGTCTCTCATTAGTAGGCCGGCGGCAGCTTGACTGACAAAGCGAACCATTCCGACCGTGGAAGCGTGCGCTCGGTGAGCTGTTCCAAACGCGTCGTTCACATAGACGTCACAAAGCTCCGCGAGTTGCTTTGAAAAGCCAGTGTCATTCTCTTCCTCTTCCGCGTGAAACCGCAGGTTCTCAAGGAGCAAGATTTCGCCTGCTTTGGGTAGCATCGATTCCACCTGCGACCCTACGCAATCCGGAGCTAGCGGTACGGGAAGCTGGATCAGTTCCGACAGCCGCGCCGCAACCGGTTTCAGACTCAACTGCGGAGCTTTCTTGCCCTTTGGTCGCCCCAAGTGGGATGCCAGGATCACGGCAGCGCCTCGATTCAAAGCCAGGCGAATAGTAGGGAGTGACGCCTCGATCCGTTTGTCACTGGTGATTTCACCTTGCGCGTTGAGAGGAACATTGAAATCAACACGAATGAAGAGCCGCTTGTTCTTTAGGTCAAGATCCTCAATAGAAAGTTTGTCCATAAAGACCGAGGTTAACAGGATCGGGCGAACACCCGGCCATACGGTAAGCCTCAAGCAGCGCGCCTGCCGGGGGCTGAAGACGCGGGGCGACTACACGATGGTTTCCTGTTCTCTCGAGAGTGGACGTGAAGTGCGCAAGCAGAGCTGCGCTTTGGAATACGCCCCCGATGTATGCAACAAGCTCTTGTGTGGGAAGCGCGGTCGCCAAACGCGCAAGACTTTGGGCAGCGCTTTCGAGAACAGAACAAGCCACGGCATCACCCTCCCGGCATAAGCGATCTACAACGGTGGCAAATCGCGCCACTCGCGATCTCGGCCACTCGGGCGTGTAAAAAAGGTGAAGCACCTGATTGATATTTCGCGCGCCTGTGACTTCAAGGAGGGCAGACGTAATCGACGTCTTTTCTCCCCAACCCTCTTCTGCGCGGCAGGCGGCTCGCACAGCCTGACGCGCAATATCAAATGCGCTTCCTTCGTCGCCGAACACATACCCCCAGCCGCCAGCGCGAAACAGATTGCCCGATTCGTCTCGCCCGTACGCAATGGAACCGGTGCCGGCAATCACCGCAATTCCGGGTTCGCCCGCCATGGCGCCGATCAGCGCGATCTCGCCATCGTCCGTCACCCTAAGTTTTTCGGTGCGAATGACAGAAGTTAATAGCTCCGTCTTATCTTGCGCACCTCCGCTCATTCCACAACAAGCAGAACGAAATTGAAGTGTGCTGAAGTTGAGATTCGCGGAACGGCAAGCTTCGAATAACCCATGAGAAATTACCTGTCGAAACTTAGCTGCCGCTTCCGGAGCGGTCACGTGATTACAGGGACCGCTCCGGCTGCTTGCTAGTAATCGTCCGTGCTCGTCTCCGATCAGAATCGTTGTGCTGGATTGGCCGCCATCGATTCCGAGAAAGAGCGACATCCCTTAGCTAACGCGCTTCGCAGAAGGGTTCTCGACCTGAAGATTGTTCACCACGGCACCAAAGCCCAAGCCTGCGCCGCTGGCACGAATGCCCGCCACGTTCTTTTCCATGTCTGTGCTCACAACACCTTCGAGTGTGACATGGCCGTTATCCACGATAATGTGGATCGGCGGAACAGCTTGCAATCCGTATCGGGACAGAACCGGATCCCGATAAATTGCTCGCGCGACTTGGAGTCGAAGCCGATTGTCAAAAGGAGAAAGCGGCAGCACCTCGAGGTCGTTCGTTACCGTCGCAACGCCGGGAATCCGGGAAGCAAGCCTCTGCAGGTCCGCTTTTTTGAACGGTTGACTAACCTGGCCAAGTAAGGCGACGTTTCCGTTATCCACCCGAATGCTGACGTTGTCCCAAATACTATAATTCGGGTACATCCGGATTTCGTGAACTAACTTCTTCTCGAGTTGCTGATCATCGGCAGAAGCCGGAATGTTTTTCGCCCCGACTGCTACTCCCGCACTTAACACGGCGCTCAGAATAAGAGTTGGAAGAGTTCGCATGTTTCTCATCTCGCTGACCTCATTCAATTGGATGGGCCAGAAAGAAGGAAGGTTTCGTTTGGCACGCTAAACCGTCTTGTCCTTGGCATAACAGAGCTTTTCCAATGGGCACTCGGCGCAACGGGGCTTACGTGCGATGCATAAAGCTCGGCCGTGCAGAATGAGTTCGTGCGAGAACAGAATCCAGTGCTCTTGAGGAACAATCCGCACCAGATCGCGCTCAATCTTCACCGGATCTTCTTCTTTGGTGAGATCGAGTCTTCGGGAGACACGCTGCACGTGGGTGTCGACTACGATTCCGCTCGCAATTCCGTAAGCGGTTCCAAGCACAACGTTCGCAGTCTTGCGCGCGGCACCCGGGATCGTAAGCATCTCGTCCAGTGTGCGCGGGACCTCGCCACCAAAACCGTCGATCACACGGCGCGCAGCACCCGTGATGGACTTTGCTTTGTTGTTGAAGAAGCCAGTCGAGCGAATGTCGTTCGCAAGCACTTCTGGACGGACTGCGGCGAAATCTTGAGGAGTTGGGTATTTTTCGAAGAGCGCAGGCGTGACCTCGTTCACGCGTTTATCCGTGCATTGCGCGGAAAGAATGGTTGCCACCAGCAGTTCCCATGGTGACCGGTGGTGGAGAGCGCATGTGGCACCGGGGTAAGCCTTCTCAAGAATGCGCAAGATTTCACCAAGGCGCTCTCGGCGAGCCGCAATGGTCTTGGGGCGCGCGGGACGGGATCCGACCTTGGGCCGCTTTTCCTTCACGGGATCTAGGATAGTTCATGCGACCGCGTCTGATCCTGGCTGCGTGTGTGTTGCTGGCTTTCGGCGCTTCCGTCACGCACGGCTTCCATCTGGACGATTATGCGGTCGTGCACGGACCGCCGCGAACCGAGTGGATCACGCGGCCGCTCACGGCGGTTTCGTTCGCGCTCAATTCCGTTAATCCCACGCACCCGTCGCTTTGGCATCTACTGAACGTGATCGTCCATTTACTCAATGTGATTCTCCTCTTCGAGTTGTTGCAATCTATCGTTCCGGGCCAAACGGCAGTGTTGGGGGCGGCCATTTTCGCGGTGCATCCGCTTCAAGCAGAAAGCGTTGCATACGTGTACTCGAGAGCGACGCTGTTGAGCACAATCTTGTCGATTGTCTCGTGTCTGCTGTGGATTCGAGAGCGGCGTTGGATGGCGGCCGGCGTTTTCGCGCTAGCATTGCTTGCCAAAGAAGACTGCTCCACTGTGCCACTCGTCATCGCGGCCTCAGAGTGGATGCGTGACAGGAAACGATTCGCGAAAGCGCTTGCGCCATTGGCATGCATGCTTTTCTTCGCCTTGATTGCCGCGATTCGAACTCTCGAGCAGACACGTGCGGTGGCGGGCGTCGGTGCGGGATTCCAAGCAGGAATCACGCCGCTTCGATATTTCTGGGAGCAAGGTGCTGTCGTGCTTCGTTATTTGCAGTTGTTTATTGTCCCGTATGGTTTTACTGTGGATCCGGAGATCAACACCAGCACTCTCGCAGTGACGTCGAGCTGGGCGGTTCTTTTCACACTCACCGTGCTTGCTTCGAAAACGAAATGGAGAGCGTTTGGCGGGTTTTGGTTTTTGGCGGGGCTTCTTCTCCTGTCACCAAGTTCGTCGATCTTTCCGCTGGCAGATCTTTCAGCAGATCATCGCATGTACCTGCCGATGACGGCGTTTGCGGCTT
This sequence comes from Amazona versicolor, assembly GCA_034782995.1. Taxonomy (NCBI): domain Eukaryota; kingdom Metazoa; phylum Chordata; class Aves; order Psittaciformes; family Psittacidae; genus Amazona; species Amazona versicolor. The sequence goes on from JAVHMZ010273853.1 coordinate 16,723, forward strand.
CGCTCGCGATCCTGCTCGAGCGAACGCAACGTTGGATTCAAGTGGCCGCAGTCGCTGCGCTCATTCTGCTCTCGGCTCAAAGGATGAGCGTGTGGGCAAGTGACGAGGAGCTTTGGAAAGAAGCGGTCGAACGAGCGCCGGATAAGCTTCGTCCAAGAATCCAGCTCGCGCGGGCGCTCAACCCGCGCAAAGCGCTCGAGAGCTTAGCGGACACGGAGAAGCGGTGGCCGCGCGATCCGGCGGTCGAAGCCGAGTTAGGACGTGTTTATCTCGAGCTTGGGCGGCCGAGCGACGCACTGCTTGAGTTTGGGAAGGTGCTCGCGCAGACGCCCAACGATGGGCACGCAATCAACAACCGTGGAGTCGCACTGCGCGCGCTGGGTCAGGAAGAAGCGGCGAAGGCGGACTTCGCACGCGCACTCAAAACGGAGCCGTGCTTACCAGAAGCGAGGCGAAATTTGAATCTGACGCCTTGCACTACGGCGAAGTAATTTGTGTCTCGGGAGTAGCAACTTGCCAATCGGGCAGTTCGTAAAACTTCAGCTTCGTGTTTAGAGGAGCGGTCAGTTCTTTGGATGCGAACGCGTCGATGGAAGGAAGCTTGAACGTGAAGGAACCCACGGTGTCTTCCTCCGAGCGTGATGTGCTGGCCCAGAGAGTCACCGTTGCGCTCAGCTCGTCCAGTGCGTTTCCGGAATGATTCACGACGACGAAACGTGCCTGAGGTTTCTTCTTCGCATCCTGTACCAGCCGGATTCCGACAACCTCGATACTCTTCTGCAAAGGATTGCTGAGCTTTGTACGGGCGACGTTGGCGGCGCTGTCCAGTGGAGCCGAAGTCGCCTGCTTCCGGTTACGCCAGTAATTGATGCCGAAGTAAACTCCGGAGCCGATTCCCACGATCGCGAAGAAGAAAAGAATCGTCATTAGCCAAGTTGGGAGTCCAGTGCGGCCGATTTCAGTGCGCGGCGGCGGTGTTTGACGACGAGGTGAAGGAAGCGGAACTTCGCGCGTCGCGGCTCTTGGGGGTTCGGGCGCAGCTACGGTTGGATCCGGAGCGGGCGCTTTGGAGGTTTGGACAGGCTCTTCGATCACCTCGTCAAAGCGAGCTCCGCACGAAAGGCAGTGCGATGCAGAAGGCGGGTTATCGCGTCCGCAACGTGCACAGATCCAGGAAAACATGCACCCAATCTAGCGCACAGCGGAACTTTGATAAGAACGATACAGATCCGGGATGTGCGCCGTCTTCGCGTCACCGGAATGAAGCACAACGCGGTAGCGGAAACGGAGTGAAGCACCCTTCTCCAATGTGAGGGAGCCGTCGGCTTTGTCGTCGCGAGTGAACGCTTTCACTCCGAATATGTTCGCGGCCAGCAGCCCGTAACCGCGCGCGTGCCAGTAAGTGGGAGAACGCGGATTGCTGGCGTCGTCGAACACGGCGACACCGGCTTGTTTTCCATCGAATGTTCCACTAACGTCGAGCCATGCTGCACGTTTGCCCCAACAGCCGGCTTCTTGTGAGCAACCTTCGGAGTTAGTCATGGTTCCCGTGCGCGCCGGCGAGTTCGGCGCATCGTGCGCAGGTTCTTCCAACTCCGATGCGAGGCGAATTCCGAAGACGCCGTCTTTATCGTCACCGAACACAAGGTGCTCTCGCGCGGTGAGCGTGATGTCAACGTCGATCACGCGCGGGTCGCCGGAGTGGAATGTCATCACGCGAGACTCGTCGAGAAGCAGCTTGTGTTGCGGCGCGTACCAACCCAGTGAGACGTCGATCAGGCCGAAGCTTTGTTCGCTTTTCAGCGCGTTTATCTTCTCGACCAGAATCGTCCCCATGCGCGCATTGTGGTAGCTCGGGTCGGAGTTCCAGAAGTCAATGCCGTTCACACTGGAATGGGCAAACCAGAGACCGCGTTGATGCATGTGGTCGTGACGTTCACCAGAATGCGGATCCATCGGCCATCCGCGTGTCACGCGAATCCCCTCTGCGGTGAGCAGAGGGTAAACGTACGGCTTGGTGACCGGCTGGCCAAAGAAGAACGACATCTCCGGCGTATGATCGATTGATACGTCGATGCGATCTCCGGATCTGGTAACGGTGACGGCGGCTGGCGCGCTCAGACCGCACCAGAGTAAAGCGGCAACAGGCCAGAGTTGTTTATGCATGGTTTAATGCCTCGCGGGCGGAAAGAGCGCTAGCACGAGCTTCGGCGGGTGTTGAAGCAGTCGCTGTGATGTGACCCATCTTGCGGCCCGGACGCGGTTCAAGCTTGCCGTAGAGATGTAGCTTGGCGTCCGGGTGCGCGCAGGCGGCGGCCCAGTCCGGCTCGCCTTTGGCCCATAACTCACCGAGAAGGTTGGCCATTGCGGCTGACCGAAGCATGGCGGCATCCCCCAACGGCAGTTGGCAAACCGCGCGAAGCTGCTGCTCGAACTGACTGGTGATGCAGGCGTCGATGGTGAAGTGCCCTGAGTTATGCGGCCGCGGCGCCAGTTCATTGATCAGGAGCTTGCCATCGGTGGTGAGGAAGAACTCGACACAGAGCACGCCGACGACGCCGAGTTCATCCAAAACGGCTCGCGCAGTTTGAATGGCCTCCGCTTCGATGGCGGGCGGAACGCACGCGGGAGCGACCGAGATGTCGAGAATGCCATGCGCGTGATGATTGCGCACCGCGCCGTAGTGGACGAACTGCTTCAAGTGATTGCGCGCTGCGATGACGGAGAGCTCGCATTCAAAATCGATACGCTTTTCGAGAACGCCCTCCTGAGCAAGCGTGTTCCACGCAGCGTTAGCGTCCGCGGCGTTCCCGATCGGCCATTGGTGTTTACCGTCGTAACCAAATCCAGCGGACTTTAAGATAGCCGGCGTACCGATTCGAGCCAGCGCGGCGTGGAGCTCCGCGAGGGTTGCGACGCCAGCGAACGGAGCCACCGGAAATCCGTGATCGGCCAGAAAGGTCTTCTCCCGGAGACGGTGTTGTGTGATGTGCAGGATCTCGCCGGCGGGGCGGACGGGAGCGCGGCTTGCGGCTGCTTCCGCCGTCGCGGCAGGCACGTTTTCGAATTCGAAGGTTACGACTTGAACAGCCGCAGCGAACGCGCGCACGGCATCGAGGTCCTCATAAGGAGCAGTGATCTCGACATCGGCGACTTGGCCGGTGGGCGTGTCTTCATCAGGCGAGAGTGTGTGCACCCGGTACCCCATGCGTCGCGCGGCGATGGCGAACATGCGGCCTAATTGCCCGCTGCCGAGAACGCCGACACTCGCACCGGGCAGAACGGGCGTCAAGTGAGAGTCTCGCTTTGGATGCGGGCAGCCGTTTCCTGACGGTGCCGTTGCAGCCTTTCGCGAAGAGTGGGCCGTGCGAGCGCGAGGATCTGCACGGCGAGCAAGGCGGCGTTTTTTGCTCCCGCAGGGCCAATCGCGACCGTAGCGACCGGCACGCCCGTAGGCATCTGCACGATGGAAAGCAGCGAATCAACGCCGTGCAGCACACGGCTTTCAACGGGGACGCCGATTACCGGCAGGGTGGTCAGTGACGCGACCATACCCGGAAGGTGCGCCGCGCCGCCTGCTCCTGCAATGATGACCTGAAGTCCGCGTTCTTCAGCGGTTCGCGCGTAGTCCAGCATAAGGTCCGGCGTGCGATGAGCGGAAACAACCTTTGTCTCATGATGGATGGCGAACTCGTTGAGCGTGTGGCTGGCGAACTGCATCGTTTCCCAGTCAGACTTACCTCCCATGATGACGCCGACGAGAAGTTTATGACTATCCGGGTGAATGTCAGCCATTTCCTGTTACTGGCCCTGCGCGAGAGAGTAACCTGGTTGGCCGTCGAAGTTACGAAGTGTTTCCAGCTTGACTATGTCGTAGCCGGCGTTTACAACCTTCTCCATCAAACCAAGCACTTGTTTATGAGAGATTGTGGTTTTCCCGTTCCCTTTCAGGGTGAAGCGGCAGCGGAAGTTATCCGTTGTAAAAGTTTCCTCCATGAATTCGGGCCAGATGGCAACGCCACGATTAGACACCATGGTGAGCTCCAGTCCCTCGTGCGATACGGCACTTAAGCGATCACCGAAAATTTTACCGTTCAGCTCCTTTGTGGCGATATACAAATCGACTCCCACTTGCTCGACTTGTGTTGCCGGCCTGGAGTTTCGCGACCATTCCTGACGGGATGCGGCTTCGTTTGAGTAAGTAGCGACTTTTAGAGAGGCTGGTTTCTGCCCAACGCGCGCAATCACCGCGTCCGCAAATTCGCGAGTACCAACCTTCTGCTTACTTACATTTTCCTGGAAGATATCGTAAGTGTGAATGCCGTCTTCGATGGTTTTGAGCCAAGCATTGTGAACACGCTCGGCTGATTCGGTTTGTCCAATATGCACTAACATCATCACGCCTCCGAGAAGAAGACCCGATGGATTAGCAAG
>JAVHMZ010274867.1:0-21031 GCA_034782995.1 Amazona versicolor
TTTCGCACCCGCTCATTCGCAGCGGACCCCGCCGTATGGGCTCCATCATCTCCCGTGACGAGCTGACCCGCATCCTATTCGAGTTCGCATCGCCCGATTCCCGTAGCCTTCCCGCGCATGCGCATGACGCTCTGGTTCAGGTGCTCGAGGCGAGCGGTATTCCCGATCCGGCGGGAACCCTAGCCCAGATCGGAGAAATAGCGCTCTCTATCGAAAGCGAGATACCCCATCTCCCCGCCGCCGTCCGCCACGATCTGGCGATCGCCAAGGCTGCATCCAGCTCTTTTCTCGCGAAATTGAGCGGCTGGTTCGATTCGACAATCGAACGCACCCGGACCCGGTTTGCCCTCTCTACTCGTCGCATCACGCTCGCGAATGCGTTAGCGGTGGCTTTGTTTTGCCAGCTCGATTCGGTAACGCTGATCCGGCGCCTGGCTGCGGATGAAAGCCTTCGCGGCGCGCTCGTTCAGCAAGCCGTGGCCGGCAATCACCTCGCGGTTAGGAGTCTGGCGGATATCGATCGCCTTTCCTTTCACTCCGGGGAGCCCTTCTGGAGCCCGTGGCGCATCCCGGGCATCGCCCTCTCGACCCTGCTCCTCAGCCTAGGCGCCCCGTTCTGGTTCGAAGCGTTGAAAGATTTGCTGCGCCTCCGCCCCACGCTGGCAGGCGATAGCACCAAGGCATCCGCCGCAGTACCCTCGACAGTGCCCGCCAGTGCTCCAACCCCGGCAGAGCTTGTAAACTCAAAGTAAAGAAACGAGTTCGTCGAAGACGAGTGTTACCTTTTGTGGGAGAGGTGCGCCTTAGTAGCAGGGATGGAAGCGTACATGCGGAAGCTGTCTTTTCTAGGTCTCATGGTGTGGTGCGTGCTCCTGGGGAACGTTCTGCCCAGCCAAGGGCAGGAAGGCGCGGCTCCCGCCAAAGCTAAAGCGAACTTTGCCAGCATTTTGGGCGAAGTTACCGCCGTCGATTCCAATGCCAAGCAACTGACCATTAAGACCGATGCCGGCGCTCCCTCCACCGTACCCTTCGACGACCGAACCCACTTCATGAAGCTCGCGCCGGGGGAAAAGGACCTGAAAAAGGCTACCGATATCCAGATGCCCGAGCTGTCGGTAGGCGATCGCGCCCTGGCCCGTGTTCGCAAGCTTGATGACGGCTCTTCGAGCCCCGCGACCACCGTGGTTGTCATGACCAAGGCCGAGCTCGCCAAGCACCAGGAAGCCACCCAAGCTGAATGGGCGCAGCGCGGCATCATCGGCACTGTCACCGTCGTTAACCCCGCGACGAAAGAAGTCACTTTGAAGACGCTCGGCGCCGCGGGTAAGCAGGTTTCGGTCGAGCCGTCGGACAAAGTCACGGTACGCCGGTACGCGCCCGATTCCGTTAGGTTTTCCGATGCCAAGCCCAGCTCCATCCCAGAGATTAAGACAGGCGATCTGATCCGCGTATTAGGCACGAAAAATGAGGACGGAACCCGCGTTCAGCCTGAGGAGATCGTTTACGGTACGTTTGTCCGCCAAGCCGGAACCGTGGTCTCAGTGGACCCGGCGGCTAACAGCGTGAAGATGACCGATCTCTCCAGCAAAAAGCCGGTTACGGTTCAAATCCGGCCTGATACCACAATGAAACGGCTGCCGCCCATGATGGCGGCGATGATGGCACGGCTAAACTCCGGCGCGGGAGGCGGCCCGGGTGGACCTGGCTCGGCCGGTGCTTCCGGCGGTGCGGGTATGGGTAATGGGCCCGGCCCCGGTTCGGCGCGCCCCGGCGGTAATCCTGAAAGTGGGGGCGCCGGTCCCCGAGCCGGCTTTGGCGGTCCGGGCAGTCCCGGCGGCGGTCAAGGAAGACCCGGTGGGGGAATACCCCCCGGCGGAGGCGGCCGCGATCCCTCCCGCTTTCTCGATCGCGCCCCTACCATCACCCTGGCCGATCTTAAGCCGGGAGACGCTATCATCGTTTCCAGTTCGGGTGGCGCGGATCCCTCGACCGTAACCGCGATCACCCTGGTAGCTGGCGTCGAACCCCTCCTTACAGCGCCCACGCGGACAGGGCGTCCTTCCGCCTTGGATGGCGGGTGGGGGCTTGACATCTCGATTCCGCAGTAGACGGCAGCCGGGCTGCTGCCCAACGAACAAACTGGAACCATCGTCAAACTCAAGTCACTCTATGTCTCGACTACGAACAGGCCTCTGCTTTCTTCTTCTCCTTCTCGGCGCGGCTCTTTACCCGGCCGGAGCACAGACCACCGGCACGCTGAAAGGGCAGGTGACGGACGCATCCGGTTCCGCCATTCCGGGAGCCAACGTAGTCGTCACCGGGAGAGGGGCCGCGAAAACACTCTCCACGGATGAAACCGGGACATTTTCCGCGACAGGCCTCGTGCCCGGATCGTACACAGTACAGGTTTCCCGCTTCGGATTTGCTACTTATAGCTCCAAGGCCATCGCGATTGGAGTTGGTAGGACACAGACCTTGAGCATCCCCATGGAGCTGCAAGCCTCCAAACAGGAGGTAACTGTCAGCTCCGAAGCCGTCGGAACTGTAAGCGTCGACCCCGTTGCCAACGCCGGCCAACTCGTCTTGAAAGGAACGGATTTGGAAGCGCTGCCGGATGATCCCGACGATCTGGCGGCCGACCTCCAGGCCCTCGCCGGACCCTCCGCAGGTCCCAACGGCGGTCAAATCTACATCGACGGCTTTACCGGCGGAAATCTTCCCCCGAAATCCTCTATTCGAGAGATTCGCATCAATCAAAACCCGTATTCGGCTGAGTTCGATCGCGTGGGTTTTGGCCGGATTGAAATCCTCACCAAGCCCGGCACCGACCGGTTTCGCGGCTCCGCCATGTTTAACGACAGCGATTCGGTATTCAACTCCCGCAATCCCTTTCTGGTTCAGAGCGGCCCGCCGGCGAGTGCAGTGAACAACCAGAGTCCCGGCACGGCTCCCGCCAGCAATCTGACTCCTGAGTTTTCCTCCCGCATGTACGAGGCGAACATCGGGGGCCCGCTCGGGAAGAAGGCTTCGTTTTTTATCGATTTCCAGCGCCGGCAGATTCAGGATAACGCCATCATCAACGCCAGTCTGTTGAACAACACCACTCTGCAGCCGTACACGTTTAGCACTTCTTTCCCGACGCCAAATCACCGGACAGAGATCAACCCGCGCATCGATTACCAGATTAATGGAAACAACACGCTGGTGATCCGCTACGGCTTCGAACAGCAGAAGCAAACCGCTGCCGGTATCGGCAACTTCACCCTCCAGTCTCAGGCCTACAACACGCTGAACACCGAGCAGAACGTACGCGTCACAGAAACCGCCGTTCTGGGCGCGAAGGTGATCAACGAGACCCGTTTCCAGTTCATGAAGGAGCTGTCGGTCCAAACCGGCGACAACTCGCTTCCCTCCATCAACGTTCTCCAGGCATTCAACGGCGGCGGTAGCCAGGTAGGGCGGTCCTATGACCTGACGCGGAACTTCGAGCTTCAGAATTTCACTTCGATTGCGCTCGGGTCTCACTCCCTCAAAGCAGGGCTTCGCGTTCGGAGCAACCTGCTCGACGACTACTCGCCTCAGAACTTCGGCGGCACGTTCCAGTTCGCGAGCGGCGTCGCTCCTATTTTGGACCCTAACAACAACCCGATACCCGGCACCGCCATCCAGATTACTTCCATCGAACGCTACCGGCGGACGCTGCTGGCGCAGTCGCTCGGCCTTCCCATCACAGCGCTGGGAGGTGGGCCTTCGCAGTTCTCCATCGCCAGCGGCAACCCCTACTCGGGCGTCAACCAAACCGACGTCGGCGTCTACGTTCTGGATGACTGGCGCTACCGCCCGAACCTCACCATTTCGCTAGGTCTGCGCTATGAAGTGCAAACCAATCTGAGCGATTTTCGTAACGTGGCCCCGCGCATTGGCGTCGCTTGGTCGCCCGGTAAGGCCGGTAAGTCGAAGACTGTGATCCGCGCCGGCGGCGGGATGTTCTACGATCGCTTCGCCGTCGCTAACGTCCTTGCCGCCAATCGCTTCAATGGTTTCAACCAGGCGGATTACGTCATCAGCAGTCCCAACTTTTTCCCCAACATTCCTCCTATCTCGACAATTGCATCCATCGGAACTCAAAACAGCAACACCATTCGAGTCATTGACCGGGATTTGCTTGTCCCTACGGTCTTTCAGGGCTCGGTCGGCGTCGAACGCCAACTCCCCCACAATACGACGATGGCGGTGACCTACATCGTGAATCACACGGAGCACATGCTGCGCTCGCGCAACATCAATGCGCCGCTTCCCGGGACAGTCCAACTTAGCCCGAACGGTACGCCCATCCCGGGCACGGGGGTCTTTCCTTACGGCGCGAACGCAGGCAACATTTACCAATACGAAGCCGACGGCACGTTCAATCAGAACCAGCTCATGACCAACGTGAACTCGCGCTTCAACAGCAACTTGTCCGTGTTCGGGTATTACATGTTCGCCCACTCGCACAGCAACACGGACGGCGCGGCCACGTTCCCGGCCAATCAGTACGATCTCTCCACCGAATACGGCCGGGCGTCGCTCGATGTGCGGAATCGCGGCTTGATTTCAGGAACCTATAACGCTAAATACAACATCCGGTTTAGCCCGTTTATCATCGCCCAGACCGGCCAGCCATTCAACATTACGATCGGCCAAGATTTGAATGGCGATTTGCAGTATACCGATCGGCCCTCGTTTGCCAATCCCTCCCTTTGCGGAACCAGCCAAAATGTCGTCTGCACGAAGTACGGAGACTTTAATATTCGGCCTGCTGCGGGCGACAAGATCATCCCCCGCAATTACGGACAAGGCCCCGGCTTGTTTACGGTGAACCTGCGCGTGTCGAAGACCTGGGGCTTCGGCGAGAGCGCGGACGGTCGCCCTCGAGGCAACAATGGAGGGGGCGGAGGCGGTGACCGCGGCGGCCGCGGGCCGGGCGGCATGGGCGGTCCCATGATGATGGGCGGTGGCGGACCTCGTGGCGGGGGCGGTGGTTTCGGGGGCTTTGGCGGCGGTACCAACCGACGTTACAACTTAACTCTGTCCGTGAACGCCCGTAATCTCTTGAATCATGTAAACCCGGCCAATTATTCGGGCAATCTCACATCTCCGTATTTCGGCATTCCGAATCAGCTGGGAGGCGGCGGGTTCGGACCTCCTGGCGGTCAAACCAACAATCGCCGGCTGGATCTACAGCTTCGCTTTACCTTCTAACGCCAGAAGTACGCCATTCGCCTGCCATTTTCGGCACGTGTATTTCAAACATGCTGAATTCGTATGTGCAAAATTTCACTGTTCGTGTACCGCCACTTCCCGTTTGACTCCTCGTTTTGCTCCCCACCTCATCTGCCGTAGCCTCCGAATCGTAATGGAGGTAGATGAGAAAATTGCCCGGCGCAAGTACTCACGATTGGATTTCGGAGGAGTTGCATTTTATGAACCGGCGAGCCGATAACCGCATAGAAATGAAGCTTCCGGCAAAGCTGGTGTTCCCCCAGATCTGGAGTAATGCCGTCCCGTGTACGACGGCGAACCTGCATCGCAACGGGGTGCTGATCGCCTGCCATTTCGAGGCTTCCAGAGTCCCCCTGCCCTCTCTTGGCCTGCGTGCCAATCTGCAGATCGAGTTGCCGGCCCATCCTGTGTTCACTCGCAGATGCATCGAATGCGACGCCACCCTTCTGCGCTTGCGGCAGACGAGCGCGGGCGAGTGGCACCTGGCACTTCGGATTCAAAACGTCAGCTTCGGGGATTATGATTGCCCAGAGACAGCAGATTTGTTGGACAATGCGATGCCAACCCGGTATGTAAACTAGCAGGGCCCGTCGTCTTGCTCTTCTCTTCTTTCGCAGAAGTCTAAAGCTTTGAACTTTTGATTGGCCTCCTCAGCACCGCGTGCGTCAACGTGCTGTTTGCGGTCGTCATTTCGGCATGCATCCCGAGGGATCGACAACCAGCCTTGTCTCCGCAATGAGTGCTTTGAGCTACTCCCGCGTGCAATAGGCGTGCGGGGCAAAGACGGTGAGTAGCAGCAAGTCTCTTGTTCGTGGGATGGAGAGCCTGCTTTCTAGCGGTGCTCAGAGCACTGCATCGGGCCAGCTTAAGATTTACCTACTTTGGGGAGCATTCAATGCGTGACTCTGGTGACGTGGCTAGATCTCATTTTGAGCAATATCTGAAATCGTTTGATGTATTCGAGACGCGACAGACGTGGACTTTCAATTTCGCGATATTAGTCTATGGGGTAGCGATCACCGCAGGCGGCTCTCTCCTCGAGAGAGTAATGTCTACACCCGCAGTTCGTAACCCGGTCGGGTCGCAAGAAGTGGACATGGGCATCGGAGCAATGTCTCTGATCTTCTCAATTGCCCTTCCACTCGTTCTCCTGCCGCTATGCTACTTATTCGTCGATGTCAGCATCTATTGCGCTGCATTGAGTGCCGGCCAGAGAGCGTTCAAGGAACAGAACGGAATGGTAGCTACAGACCCTGCTGTTTGTGCCCATGAATGGCTCAAAAACAAACGCATCAATCTTCACTGGGTGGCCAATCTCCGGGTCATGCTGTTCCTTTGGGGACCGTCTTTTGGTGTGTTGGTGGCGCTGTTAGGCTTATGCTACGCAATATGTTGCAGCCGCGTCTGGCTTCTCGCAATGTTAGTGCCTGTCTTGTTGATTTCGATCGTTTATTTGGAGGAAACAATACGGGCATACTTCCTTAACCGCCGCGCTCGTCAAGCTGCTTATAACGACATGGAAGAAGCGATGAGTAGGGCGAGATTGACAAAGAAGTTATCGCGGGGAGCCCAACCGTAAACAGATTGAACCCGCCACCGTTTACCGATGCCCCTGTCGGTTGTCGATTTGGGAAAAGGAACTATCAATTTCTGTTTCGCCGAGCTATTCAAGTCCAAAGCAACCTCGAACTGGCCACCCACGGTAAGCGCTAGCGTGCCTTAGATTGCAAAAACCAATTGATAAAGTCCGTTTGTTGACGTGCAAAGTCTGGGTAGAGAAAGCGGGCCAAGAATGGAAATACCATCAGTACCGCGATATAGCCGCGGAGCTTGAACGGCAACCAGCCCCTCGCTTTCGGAGGAGGTCTAGCACGAAATAGTAGTTCATCACCACCAGTCCCGCAACCATTATTATCGGGGCTGCAACGATAGTGCTGATCAAAGTGTAATCCGCGGCTATACGCCAGAGGTAAACCCCAACGACGGCCGCGAGTATAGACACGAAGGCGGCCATTCCGTAAAGCTTAGCGCTGCGAAGCAACCGGCGCGAACAACTGGCAGAGTCGTTTTCCGGATGCAAGAGTATTGCGGGTATGTTCACTCCTTCCATTTTTTCACAGTCGCCTTGATCGAGCCAGCGCCGATCCGCACAAAAGCAAAACGAGCAGCCCAAGTTCGCCGCCTTGTAAGATCGATTCCCACGGGATGTTGACCCACGGCAGCTTCGGATTGCTAGAGTATTCCAGCAGGCGGATGCCCCCGGCCAGTGAAAGTACAAATAGCAGAAGTATCCACGTCTCTTCGATCCAGTCGCCAGTTTGAACCAGGATGCGTTCCAAGAACCTCCTCAGCCCTTCTGGTATTTGTGGCACAAGCGAACACATGATTGTACTTGTTCGCCGGTCGTTCTAAGCTAAATGCCTCGAAAATGTCCCTCAGGCGCCCCGCCGTTCACTGAGCCACGGAGATTGTTTCAGTCTTGTTTTTCTTTCGATTACCTGCCGTTCCATTCTTACTCCACCCCGCCGGAGGTTTACTGTGTGGATGGAGCTTACATGTACCTGGGTTTCACGAAGCAGATTGCCTCCGCCATGTTTCCATTCACTCCGGCCCCTCACTTATCTACCCATTTCGCCGAGATCGTGGGCGCTCTCGAGGCCGCTAGGGCCTCACGCGGTATGAGCTTGGTCGCGCTGGCCACCATCCGGGCCGAAGCCGAGACGTTTCAGCCATTGCTCGAGCAGCCTTCCTCCCTCAATACTTCCCCCGGCGGTCGTCCTTTCGACCTTTACGATCGCCGCGCCGCCCTCGGCAACGCAGGGCCGCCCGATGGCGAGCGATTTCGGGGCCGCGGCTACGTCCAGCTCACCGGCCGTTACAACTACGGGCATTTCAGCAAGCTAGTCTCGCTGGATCTCCTGGCGGACCCCGAACTGGCCGCTCAGCCGGCTCCCGCGGCAGCCATTTTGATTGCGTTCCTCGCATCGAGACGCGCCCAAATCGACCGTGCGCTTCTCACGGGCGATCTCGCGCTCGCCCGCCGCGCCGTGAACGGGGGAACGAACGGCCTTTCCCGTTTCTGCGAAGCGTACCGAGCCGGCGATTCTCTCCTGCCTTCCTGATAGCCTGTAGAGCGGGGAATGGAGCCATTGTCTACCACCGCCATCCAGGCGCTCTTTATCGATCTTGGCGGCGTCATGCTCACCAATGGGTGGGACACCGACACGCGCGCGGCAGCCTGCCGCCGCTACGATCTCGATCTGAAGGAGATGGACAGCCGTCATCGCATGACCTTCGACACCTACGAGATCGGCAAACTAACTCTCGAAGAATATCTCTCCCGTGCCGTGTTTTATAAGCCGCGCGATTTTAGCCGGGAAGAGTTTACCGAGTGGATCTTTGAGCAATCCCGCCCCTATGAAAGCATGCTCGCGATGGTGCGCGAGTTGAAACGGAAGTACGGGCTGAAAGTGATCGTGGTGAGCAATGAAGGAAGGGAGTTGACGGAATATCGCATCCGCAAATTTGAGCTTTCCGATTTCGTGGATGCGTTTGTTTCTTCTGCCTTCGTCCACTTCCGCAAACCGGATAACGACATTTACCGTTTGGCCCTCGACCTGTGCCAGGTGCCGGCTCACCGCATCGCTTATCTGGAAGATCGCGAGCTTTTCGTCGAGGTTGCCTCCCGGTTCGGCATCCGAGCGATTCTGCACCGGTCCTACGAGACCACGCGCGATGCCCTCGCCGGAATGGGCCTTGTTCTCTGATCCCGTGTCAAGCGCCAGTTTCGCCGCCGTGTTGCAGTTTTCGCTGGTCGCCTTCAGCTCGGTCTTCTTCCTGGTCGATCCGTTCGCGGCCATACCGCCTTTTCTGGCCATGACTCAAGACGCCGCGCCGAAGGAGCGCCGGCGTATGGCTCGCCGCGCGGCTTTGACCTGCTACTTCGTCCTTACCGTTTTCGCCATCGCGGGGGGCTTGATCTTCAAGATGTTCGGTATCACTCTCCCGGCGCTCAAGATCGCGGGCGGATTCATCCTATTCTTCATCGGCCTGGATATGCTGCAAGCGCGGCAATCGAAAACCAAGCAAGCCCCGGGCGAAACGGAGGAGGCAATGGAAAAGGAGGACGTAGGCATTATCCCGCTCGGCATACCCATGCTTGCCGGGCCCGGCGCCATCTCGAGCGTCATGGTGCTCATGGGCCAATCGACCCGCTGGTGGCAGTCCGTTCCGGTTTTTGCAGCTATCGCGGTCACCGCTGTGGCCGCGTTTTTAATTCTCGCCACGGCAGACCGCTTGCGTGCTCTGCTCGGCGAAACCGGGATCCACATTCTGATGCGTCTTATGGGGCTGCTTACCACCGCGCTCGCGGTGCAGTTCGTCCTCAACGGCCTTTCCGATCTGGGAGTCATCAAAGCCGCGTGATCGAGTAGTTGGAATCGTAAATGCTTCATCGGGCCTGACATGACCAATAGGGGCAAGGCCATTGCCGCTGCGGCCGGAGTGGGAACCACACTGATTCTTCGGCAGGCGTTCGCGCGCCGCAGCGAGGCGGATCTGCGCGGTAATGTCGTGCTGATTACCGGAGGCTCGAAAGGCCTCGGGGTCGCTCTCGCACGCCGGTTCGCGGCCGAAGGCTGCCGCCTCGCTCTCTGCGCCCGGAGCGAGGAGGAACTTCATCGCATCAAGCGCGAGTTGGAAGCGCGTAACGTGGAGGTTCTCCCCCTCGTCTGTGACGTGGGCGATCGGGACTCAGTCGAGCAGATGGTAGCCGCCGCGGAGAAACACTACGGCCGCATCGATATCCTGGTGAATAACGCCGGGCAGATCCAGGTCGGTCCCATGACTGCGATGACCGTGGAAGATTTCGACTCTGCCATGCGGGTTATGTTCTGGGGATTGGTTTATCACACTCTCGCCGTGCTGCCGTCCTTTCTGAAGCGCAAATCCGGCCGGATTGTGACCGTGACCTCCGTCGGCGGCAAGGTGAGCGTACCGCACTTGGTCCCCTACACGTGCGCGAAGTTTGCCGCCACGGGTTTTTCCGAAGGTCTCCGCTCCGAACTGAAGAAGGATGGGATCGTCGTTACCACCATCGCTCCCGGGCTGATGCGAACGGGTTCGTTTCTCAATGCGCTTTTCAAGGGCGACCGTGCTGCCGAAAGCCGGTGGTTTAGCCTGGGTGCTAGCCTCCCTCTAGTCTCGATGAGTGCGGAGGACGCCGCCCGCAGGATTGTAACCGCCACCAAGCGAGGCGAGTCGGAACGCATCCTGAGCGGCCCGGCAAGACTCCTTTCCACCTCCCACGGCGTGTTTCCCGGCTTCACCACTGACCTGCTGGGCGTTCTAGCTTCCGCGTTTTTGCCGGGATCGAGAAGGCCGAATGCTTCAAAGCGTGGGTTCGATCTGCCGGCTTTACGAACACCCGTTATGCGAACGCTTTTGACGTTGGGACGCTCCGCCGCGCAACATTACCTGCAAAGGCCGCGGCCTGTTTAAGACAAAGCCGCGGCCTGTTTAGAACCAGGCATTCTCCTCTTCCCTACGCCGCCCGAACCGCCGTCTTCGTCGCTCGCCGGAGAGGAACTCAGTCAGTGCCCGAGCCATCTCTTCGGGTTTCTCGACATGCGGGGCGTGCCCGCAGCCATCGAATACAACGAGTTGCGCCTGGTTGATTTGGCTGAGCAGTTGTTCGCCCGCCTCAAGCGGAGTGATTCGGTCTTCTCGTCCCCAAACGATCAGGGTCGGATGCTGGATGTCCCCGACCCGCCCATCGAGCGAGTCCTTATCTCGCCCGATGGACTCGATCAGTCTCGCGTTCGCCCAAGCCGATCGAATCGCCTCGGTAAATGCCGCCTCCACCGTGGCTTCGTTCCAGCGATAGCGCGCTTTCCGCACCAATTCCCGCGCTTGCGCAGCCGTTGCTGGATTCAAAATCCCTGCGTCGCACCCGCGATGGAGAAAGCCGGTCGCGACCAAAACCAGCCGCTCCACCAGTTCCGGGTGTTCTAATGAAAACAGCGCGGCCGCATTTCCGGAGACGCCGTGCGCTACCAGGGTCGCGCGCCCCACCCGGAGCTGTCTATACAGTGCTTCGAGAAAGGATACGAGCGTGGATACCCGATACTCAATGAGCGGTTTGTCGGATTGCCCGAATCCGATCTGGTCCGGCGTAATCACGCGGTATTTGCCAGCAAGCGGTCCTGCTACACGCGCCCAGTCTGATGATTCAGCCCCGAGTCCATGAAGCAGAACCAATACCGGTCCGGTTCCGGCTTCCGAGCAGTGAATTCGCTGGCCAAAAAGCCGCATGTGCGCAACAAGGATTGTAACCTCACACCTGTTAACCTGGAATGGCCGTCATCGTGCGACACCGTACAACATGAGCCAAGACAAACCGATTGAAAATATTGTTAAGCCCGAAACCGAAGACGCCTCGACAGACTTAGGGCGTCCTGGAGCGGATTTAGGTACGCACGCCGGCACCGGCGCGGATTCAGGCGGCACCGGAGCTGGCACAACCGCGCTCGACGCCGTGGGAACGCAGGCCAAGAGTCCCGTTAACGTCCACAATCACTTGAAAGAGCGCTCGGGTAAGCATTAGCTTGCCTGAAATTTGGGCAGCGTCCGCCGCATCCAAGAGAGTGATGAGACACTTCATTCTCTTGGCCGCTGCCGTCGCGACTGCGCTTGCCCAAGACACACAAAGCGGAGTTCCTGTCCGGATCGTGGTCACTGCGGAGGGGCATCATGATAAGACACCGCCTCCCGTAACTGCCTCCGATGTTCAAATCATGCAAGGTAAAGATCGCCCGCGAGTGGCCGACTGGACGGCGCTCACGGGTGACCGGGCCGGTCTTCAGCTCGCGGTACTGATTGACGATGGGGCTGATTCCGATCTCGGAAACCAATTTGGCGATCTGCGGTCGTTCATCACAGCCCAGCCTGTGACTACCCTGATCGCCATCGACTATATGCGCAACGGCACCCTTTTAGTGGCGCAGGATTTTACCAACGATCACGACCGTGCGGCCAAAGCGCTCCGCCTCCCCATCGGACGCAGCGGAGCCGGTGCTAGCCCTTACTTTTCCCTGGAGGATTTGGCCAAGCGCTGGCCTGATTTCGATGGCCGCCGCGAAGTGCTCATGATATCGAGCGGTATCGACCCTTTCTATGGCGGCTTCGATCCGCAGAATCCGTATCTGGTTCGAGCGGTCGAGAGCTGTCAACGCGCCGGCATCCTCGTCCATTCCATTTACTATCCGTCCGGCGGACATCTCGGCCACAGCTCGTTCCGCAGCAATTGGGGCCAAAATTATCTCTCCCTTGTGGGAGACCAGACGGGCGGCGAACCCTATTGGCAAGGTTTTGGCGCGCCGGTCTCGTTTCAGCCTTTTCTTAAAGACCTTTCCATGCGCTTGAACAATCAATATCTGCTCACGTTCCGCTCGCGGTCCGAGCGGAAAGCCGGGTTCCAGAATTTTAGGCTGCGAACGGAACTCCCAGGGGTGGAACTCATTTCCGCTGACCGGGTTTACGTTCCCGCTGAGCGTTGATGTGGCGCCCTCTCTCGGTTGTCGCGATCCTTGCCGCATTTCCGATTGCTTCCCAAACACCTATTCGCAAGAAACTGCTGGCCATCGGCGATGTGCGCACCGGTTTCCAGCACGACTCGGTCTCCCACGCACTAGCCACAATAGAGCGCCTCGGCCGCGAAGGCAATTTATTCGACACCTACATCCGCACGGATTCTCAGCTCGTTACCAAAGGCCTCATTTCAGTGGGTGACCGGAAGAACGTAAACGCGAAGAATCTCGACTACTTCGACGCGATCTTCTACTTTGGAACGGGAGAGGGCGATCTCTCGGAGACCCAGAAAGCAGACCTGCTCAGCTTCATCCACGATGATGGCAAGGGTTTTGTCGGGGCGCACACTGGGGATGACGCTTACTTCACGTGGCCGGAGTTCGGCCAAATGATCGGCGGCTACTTCGATGGGCACCCGTGGGGAGTTTTCAACGCGCACGTGATCGTTGAGGACCCGGACTTCCCCGCGATGCGGCCTTTTTCTCCGAGGTTCACCATCCTGGACGAGATTTATCAGCACAAGTCCTTCAGCCGCTCAAAGGTTCACGTACTCGCGAGCCTCGATGCGTCCCAGCTCGATTGGACCAGAAAAGAAATTCACCGCATTGACAAAGATTTCCCCGTAGCTTGGGCGAAGATGTATGGGAAAGGGCGCGTGTTCTACTCGACTTTCGGCCACACCGAAGAATCGTGGGACGATCCGCGCGTTCAGAAAATGTACCTGGAAGCGGTTCGCTGGGCGATGCGCCTTACAGGCAGCGACGTTTCCCCGGGCAAATAAGGAGACGCATGCAATACGTCAGACTCGGTTCGACTGGAATGAAGGTTTCGCGCATCTGCTTCGGGACGATGACTTATGGCTCCAAGAAGTGGCGCGAATGGGTGCTGGAAGAAGAGGAAAGCCGGCCGTTTCTTCAACGCGCGCTCGACGCCGGCATTAACTTCTTCGATACCGCCGACGTGTACTCTCTCGGCGTGAGCGAGGAGATTCTGGGGCGCGCTCTCCGCGACTTCGGAACACCTCGCGACAAGATCGTGATCGCGACCAAAGTTTTCAGCCAGATGAATGACGATCCCAATGGCCGCGGTTTGTCGCGTAAGCACATCGCCCACGCCATCGACGAGAGCCTCAGGCGTCTCCAGACGGACTACGTCGACCTTTACCAAATCCACCGCTTCGACTACGACACTCCCATCGAGGAGACCCTGGAAGCTCTGGACGATGTCGTCAAACAAGGGAAGGCGCTTTACATCGGCGCGTCTTCCATGTTTGCCTGGCAGTTCGCGAAGATGCTTTACACGCAAGACGCGATGGGCTTGTCGCGATTCGTTGCCATGCAGAACCACTACAATTTGATTTACCGGGAAGAAGAACGGGAGATGCTTCCACTCTGCCGAGAGGAAGGCATCGGCGTGATCCCCTGGAGTCCGCTCGCCCGCGGTTTTCTCGCGGGTAATCGGGAAACCCTTCGCGGTAAAACCGACGATTTCGCCCATAAGATGTACTATCAAGACGCGGATTTCACCGTGGTCGATCGAGTCTCGGAGATTGCCTCGAAGCGCGGCGTCCCGAATGCTCAGGTCGCGCTGGCGTGGCTGCTTGCTCAGCCGGGCGTGACCGCGCCCATCGTCGGCGCGAGTAAGATGGTGCATCTGGACGACGCCGTAGCCGCGCTTGATCTTCACCTGGACGAAGCGGAACTAAAATCGCTCGCCGAGCCCTATCGCCCGCATCCGGTGCTCGGCCACTCGTAGTTTCTAGTAGAACTCGACGTTATCGATTTCGAGCCAAGCCTTCTCGCCCGCAGGGCGTTCGGTCTCGAAGCCGATCATGATTAGGTCCGCGCCGGTCCAGGGGCCTTTGCCTTTCAGCTCGGCGAAGGGCACGCGCACGTTTCGCCATTTTGCCTCGCCCGTGAATGGGGCGCTGAAGCTATCGGCGCGAGACGGAACAACCAAATTATAGTCTCCATCGCCGCGCACGTCGAAGCGGATACCGTGAAACGCGCCGGCATCGACCGGCTCGACAGCACCGGGGCTCAGCGGCAGGAGGACGCGCGTGAAAGGCTTGTCTTTGATAGACATACGGCTCACGATGCTGAGCGCGCGGTTCCGCTCGGCGCGCAGAAAAGTCTGAAACACGATTTGGCTGTGATCGCTGCCGGCGTCGGTGTTGTCGATTCGAAGCGTGCCAAGGCTGGTACGATCGTCGGGACGTTCGCAATCATCGATCAGGCGCGCGGCCGGGCGAGAAGGCAGCGGCGTCGGACCGGGCTGAGCGATCTCGCGCGCCAGACGGTCGCGATCGATGACGCGGCCATCGACGATCACCTGTTTCGTGCGGCGGACGTCCGCAATGTTGCGCCACGGCTCGCCTTCGACCAGCACGAAATCCGCCCGTTTGCCGACCTCGATCGTGCCCCGATCGGCGAACAATCGCAGTGCCTTGGCGCTGTTTGCTGTTCCCGCTACAAGCGCCTGTGAGGGAGTAAGTCCCGCGCTCACGAGCAGCTCCATCTCGTGAAGCGATGCGGTGCCGTGCGGAGTGCCTGGCATGCCGGCGTCGGTTCCGAGTGCAATCGGGATCCCGGCATTCCAGACGGCGGTGATCGTGTGGCGCAGATGTTCCCAGCGCTCCGACGGCTGCCCCGCTCGCGCGCCCTTCGGCTCGTAAACCGCCATAGTCGGCACGTACGTCGTACCGTGCTGCTGCATGAGTGCCAGCAGCTCGCCGTCAATCTCGACATCCTGAATGCCGTGCGCGATCACGTCCACGCTCGCGCGGGCCGCCATTTTGGCGCGCGCGAGCGTGACCGTGTGAGTCAGGCAAGGCAATTGATTCTTGTGAGCTTCATCGACGATGGCCGCGATGGTTGCTTCATCCATGCTCGTCATCTCGGGCGCAGTGCCATACCGCCAACCGTCGGTGAAGATTTTGATGACGTCCGGATGGTAAGGCAAGACGCGTTGCACCGCGGCGCGCCCTTCGCGAGGCGATAGCACTTCGAGGGAAAAGAAATCGCCGCGCCCGGCCTCCGCGCCGTGGCCGCCTGGAGTGGTGATGCGGGCGGCGAAGTTCACGTGAGGGCCGGGGAGGGTAGGCAGGATGGCACGTTCCGCTGCGTATGTTTCCGGGTAAGTACCAAACTCGTCAACGGTAGTGATGCCGTTCAACAGGTAGGCTTTAGCGGACTTGGCCCAATCGCCGGGCGCGGCCGACCCACTCGCGGTCAGATGCGTGTGAAGGTCGAATAAGCCGGGAAGCAGTGCAAGTCCCTCGGCGTGAATTACGCTGAGTCCGGCGAGACTAACCGGTCCGCGATCAATCTTTTCAATCCGGCCGTTGCGTACCAAGACTGTTGCCGGGTATGACTCCGCGCCCGTTCCGTCGAAGATCGTCGCACCTGTGATGGCCAGATCCTGGGCCGCGGCGGTTACGACAAAACAAAGGAGGAGAGCTAAACGGAGCGCACGCATCGCGCTAATAGCGGAATTGGGCGCAGACGGGCACGCCGTTCGGCATCTTGTCACCGGTGAGGAGAGTGACGGTTCCGCCCTGGCGAATGGTTTCGACAACCGCGTCGTTCAGCAGATCGTGGCCGTTCTCGACGTGACGCTTCAGCCGCTGCCGGACTTCGTTGTAATCGCCCGAATATTGCGCGTTCTCTTGAATAAAGAGCTGCTCGACCCGGCCTTCGTACGCCGCCACCACGATATGGTGCGCGTGGACGGAGGCGTGTCCCGTGCCGACCAACTTATCGAAGTTTTCGAGCGTTTGCCGCGCGGCTTCGGGAGCTTGCGAACGCAAGAGATCCAGGGCGCGGCGATGCATTTCGCCTCCTTTTAGACCATCGGGCGATCCATGAACTCCGGGCTCGACGAAATGCGGGTAAGTGTTCACCTGTCTATAGATCGCCAGCTCCTGTTCGACAGCGACGACCACCAACGGAATATCGGCCCCATTCAAAGTGGTGTGCACAGCGCGGTCGAGCTCGCGGAAGAAGTTGTGCAGATACTCGTTTTTGTCATCAGAGTCCGTCAAGGTTCCCGACATGACGCCCTTCATGTGTCCCACGGAAGGACCGGCGGAACCTCCTTTCACTAAGTCGTGATCCGGTTGACGCGTCTGGCGCGATTCGCCGAGACTGGATGGCGTTCCGGGCGGCAGCGCGACTTCGCCCGAGTCTTCCGTGGTGCAGTGGAGCAAGCGGGTCTGGCGCTGAGAGATAGCCAGGAGATAAAATTCCTTTCGGTCGTTCAAAACCGGCAGGAGCCGACGAAGGGCGAAGCGCTCGCCGACTTCGGCGAAAGGTTCGAGTTCCAGAGGCGTTCGGACCTGTTCGAAAATCTCCCGCGACCGGAAGATCAACACGTTTGCATTCCGCTCCACGGGCACATTGAGAAGCTCGCGAATGGGGCCGAGCAATTCGGCCAAGTCAGGCGTGTCTACAGCCCGGATCGCGTCTTTGAGGTGGGCTGCCTCGCCACCGGAGGGCAGGGCGATGGTAATGCAGGGCCCTTTCGCCTCGGCCAAACGGCGGAGCAGGTCATCTTTCCCGGATGTCATGCTTCAAGTATTGCAATTGGACTGCACATCGGCCCGTTTGGGCGGATTCACACTTAGGCGAGGATCTTTTTCGCGACAACGCCGGCGACGTCAGTAAGGCGGAAATCGCGGCCGCTGTAGCGGTACGTCAACTTCTCGTGATCCATACCGAGGAGGTAGAGCACGGTGGCGTGGAAGTCGTGAATGTGAATCCGGTCTTCGGTAGCGTAGTAGCCGATATCGTCCGTGGCGCCGTAGATAAAACCGGCTTTCACGCCGCCGCCGGCCATCCAAATGGAGTAACCGTACGGGTTGTGATCGCGCCCATCGCCGCCTTGAGAGACGGGCGTGCGGCCGAACTCACCGGCCCAAATCACGAGCGTATCTTTCAACATGCCGCGCGCCTTAAGATCTTTCAGCAGGCCCGCGATCGGCTTATCGACTTCTTTGGCGTTCTCGGTGTGCTTGGTGAAGAGTTCGCCGTGCTGGTCCCACTTGTAGCTGTGCGTGCACTGGATGTAGCGCACGCCGCGCTCCGCCAAGCGCCGGGCCAGAAGGCACTGCCAGCCGAAATCGCGCGTGACTTCTTCATCCATGCCGTAGAGCTTTTTGGTTGCCTCAGATTCCTTTTCAACCTGGAAGGCTTCCGGCGCCTGCGACTGCATCCGGAAGGCCAGCTCAAAGGCCTGAATGCGCGCTTCGAGTTGCGGGTCGCTGTGGTGAAGAGCGGCATGTCTGCGGTTGATGTTCTGGAGCATATCCAGCTCGAAGCGCTGCTGGTCGGATCCGTAGTGCTTGTTTAATAGGTACTCGATCGGCTCCCCTTGAACATCCCGCACTTTCAAACCGGCATTTCCGATCGCGGTGCCCTGGAAAGACCCGGGTAGAAACGCAGACCCCCAATTTTTCGAACCGCCGTGCGAGAGCGTCGGCTTGATGGTGATGAAACCAGGTAGATCCTGATTTTCAGTCCCCAAGCCGTAGAGCACCCAAGAACCCATGCTCGGCCGGATGAACGTGCTCGTCCCGGTGAACGTTTGGAGGAGCGCAGCGCCATGATCGACGCCTTCTCCAACCATGGACCGGATCACGCAGAGGTCATCGGCGCAGCTCGCAACGCTAGGAAACAGGGAGCTCACCGGAATTCCGCTCTGCCCATGATTGCGAAACTCCCACGGCGATTTCATAAGGGGTCCCGCGTCTCCGCCGGCGAACGCCAGAGGGCGCTTGATGGGAAGCGGCTTGCCGTTGTCGCGGGCGAGGCGCTCCTTCGGGTCGAAGGTGTCGACACTGGAAGGACCGCCATGCATGAACAGGAAAATGACCCGTTTGGCGCGCGCGGGAAACATGGGCGGATGCGGGGCCATTGGGTTGGCCACAGCCGCGGGGTTTGCCGTTTCTCCCGCGAGCAGGCCAGACAATCCCAGGAAACTGAAGCCGCAGCCCGCGGCCCGCAGCATGGCGCGGCGCGATCGCGGCTTTTCGCAATGATGAGTCAGGTTGGAAATTGCAGGGATGGATTCCATAGCGCATCTACTCCAGATAGAGAAATTCGTTGGCCGTCAGCAGAATGTGGCAAAAGCTCTGCCAAGCTTCGGCGTCGGACGCGTGAAAACGGACTTTCAGCCGGTCCATGTAAGTGAAGGCCGCATCGGTCTCCTCCGGCGCTGGTTTGCGATCGAGCGTTTTCAGGTAGATCTGCTCCAAACGCTCGCGGCCTGAAAGAGCTTCGTCCTTCAACATCGTCCCTGCGATGTTCTTGGCGCGCTCGCTGACGAACTCGCTATTCATCATGAACAAGGCTTGCGGGGCCACGTTGGTGAGAGAACGCTTTCCGTTCACGGTGGTGGCGTCGCCGAAATCGAAGAGGTTGAGCAAGGTGGGAAGATTGGCCCGGCGGAGCGGAAGATAGACGGTGCGCCGCTTGTTGTTTTCGGGATTGAGACTGAGCCGTCCACCGCTGTTTTCACTATCGGTGCCGAAGCCGCTCTGCAACGATCCTCCCATGGCAAGGTCGAGCGTGCCGTCGATGTACAGCATGCCGTCCCGAATTTCCTCAACGCTAAGGCGCTGCCGGGGAAATCGCGTCAGGAGCGAGCCATCCGGATCCGCCGCCAGGGTCTTCTCGTCCGCATCGGATGCCATCCGGTAGGTGTTGGACAAAACGATCAAGCGTTGGATTTTCTTGACGGACCAGCCGTCCTGGATAAACCGGCCGGCCAGAAAATCCAGCAGCTCAGGATGGGAAGGCCGCGCGCCCATTTTCCCGAAATTGTCCGCCGTGGAAACGATGCCGTCGCCGAAATGCCAACCCCAGAGCCGGTTGACCATCACGCGGGCGGTAAGCGGATTCGATGGATTGGAAATCCAGCGGGCCAGCTCAAGGCGTCCGCTTCCGTGAAAAGTTTCGGGCGCAGGCTCCACCCGAGTCAAGATGGCGGGAACGGCCCGGGGCGCATCTTCACCGAGGTTGTTATAGTCGCCCCGCAGAAGAACCTTTTGCGCCACCGGCGTATCTTCCGCGACCGCATCGGCCATGGGCGGTTCCGCGGGCCCATGCTTCTTCAGATCGTCCGAGGTGGCCCGAAACTGCTTGGCTTGTTCCTCTTCGGAGGTGGAAAGCAGTTTTTCGCGCTCCTTTTCCGGTAGGGCAAGCGGCCCCTTCCCAAAGTAGACAGCCATGAAGAACAGATCTTTGCTTTCTTCTTTTGGCTTGCTCACGGCGGGGTCGCCGCTCTCGAGCTTGACGCGCTCCTCCGTGCGAGCCTTCGCAACGGTTGCTTTCCACCCCTTCAAAGTTTCCAAGAACTGTTCCTGGTAATGCTGGGCGACCGCGGGCGCTTCCTCCGCGGAGGCTTTCGTCCAGGCTGCGAGCCAATGGCGATCCTCTTGGGTGGGCTTGAGGAGTTCGGTCCATTTCGCGAGAATGGCGGGGTCGAGCCCAGCAGTGTTGCCGCCCGAGCGCGTCCCCAGCATGTAGCGAGCGATTCGCGCACCTTCCTCATCCGCCCGGCGCAACATAGCGGCATCCGTGAGTACCCCCACTCCCAAAGTTTGCAGCCCAATCGTTGCCTGATACTTGCGGTATTCCGCATAAGCATTTTCAGGCACGAGCGGGCGATAGAAAAGAGTGGAGACGTTTTGGAGGGGCTTATCGAAGGCTCGGGTACTCGCAAACATGCCCACCATGGAGTAGTAGTCCTTAGTGCGGATAGGATCGAACTTATGGTCGTGGCAGCGCGCGCAGGCCATGGTCAAGCCCAGGAAGGCTTTGGAGGTGACGTCGACCTGTTCGTCCCACACGTCGTAAAGCATTTTTTTCTTATCGACTTGCGCCAGCGCCTTGGCTCCCAGGGCGAGAAAGCCGGTAGCGACGATGCCGCGCGCGTTTACCTTGTCCCCGGGCGCGGGAGGCAGGAGGTCGCCCGCGAGTTGCTCCAGAACGAACCGGTCGTACGGCAGGTCGTGGTTAAAGGCATCGATGACGTAATCGCGATAGCGCCACGCGTAGGGGTAGCGATGATCCTCATCGTTGCCGGTGGAATCCGCGTAGCGGGCTATATCGAGCCAGTGGCGGCCCCAGTGCTCGCCATAACGCGGCGACGCGAGGAGGCGATCGACCACTTTCTCGTAGGC
>JAVHMZ010275892.1:0-21023 GCA_034782995.1 Amazona versicolor
GGCTCAGGCCACTTCAGGCCGGAGGACACCTGCTTCGCCCGAATCCTAAGCCGCCTCGATTCTGCCGTCACGCATCAGAACGGTGCGGTCGCCGAATGCAGCGGCTTCGGGATTGTGAGTAATCATGAGAATGGTCTGGCCCAGCCGCTGGTTCACGTCGCGCAGGAGCGCAAGCACCGCTGGTCTGTCGTCGGGTGAGATCGGATCCAAGTGATTACGATCTTGCGATAGCCAACAATCTGAATGACGCCATCCATTTGCTAAGCCTCGATCAGGGTTGGCGTCCTCTAGCCGGAGGAACCGATCTGATGGTTTTATTGAACAGCGGCAAGTTACCTTTCCGGCGATTGGTCAGCGTGAACGCCATTCCCGAAATGCGTCAAATCGAGATCGCGGACGATTCGATCACCATCGGCGCCGCCGTGACCTACTCGCAGATACGCGCAAGCGCGGCCTTGCAGGCCGAATTTCCTCTGCTTTGCCAGGCTGCAGGCTGGACCGGCGGCCCGGCAAATCAAAATCGTGGCACGCTGGGAGGAAACGTAGCGAATGCTTCGCCGGCCGCAGACTCTGCGCCCATGCTGCTGGTTTACGAAGCGGAATTGGAGCTGAGTTCGGCATCCGGCACACGTTGGTTTCCCTATTCGCAGTTTCACCTTGGCTACAAACAAGTAGCAATGCGCAAGGACGAACTGATCACGCGCATCCGCCTTCCTCGCTTTGCAGAACACCGCATCCAATATGCGCGTAAGGTGGGAACGCGCAAAGCTCAGGCCATTTCCAAAGTATGTTTTGCCGCTGTCGCGCGCTCGATGAGCCATTTCATCGAGGCAATTTGTATTGCCGTCGGCAGTGTAGCCCCAATCCCCTTGCGCTGCTGCCAAACCGAACGGTTTCTCACTGGATGCAGAGTCACCGATGATCTGCGGGCGCGAGCAAAGCAGATCCTTTCCGGAGAAATCTCGCCGATAACGGATGTTCGTTCGACAGATCGCTATCGAGCTCAGGTATCCGTCAATCAACTCGACTACTTTCTCGAGATGCTGTGACGCTAAGGGATCTGAACTCCGCGAACAATAACCGTGCTGCTGAAGCGCTGTTGGCTTGCTGTGGCTCCAGTGTTTGGGCGAACAGCATGATTGCCCAGCGTCCGTTCGCCGGTGTTCAGGCGCTCCACGATACGGCCGAAAGCGTGTGGCGCTTGCTCACTCCAGCTGATTGGCTCCAAGCGTTTTCGAAGCATCCCAGGATCGGGGAAAATACTCCCAATAAGTGGTCCTCGGGCGAGCAAGCAGGCATGTCGCAAGTTCCTGCCGCAACCGCGGAAATCATGCGCGACCTCAATGAGCAGTACGAACGCAAGTTTGGCTTCATCTTCATTGTTTGCGCGACAGGAAAGTCCGCCGATTCGATGCATCTCCTGCTCGAGCAAAGATTGCAGAACGATCGCCAGACAGAACTCGATATCGCAAGCATTGAACAAGCGAGAATCATGCATCTGCGCTTAGATAAGCTGCTGGCAGAATGAGCGGAATTTCGACTCATGTTCTCGACACGTCTTCCGGACACCCGCTGGCTGGACTTCGAGTGACTTTATATCGTGAAGGCGAGCAAATCGGTTCCGCCATGACAGATCGGGATGGGCGCTGCCGATCGCTACTCGCCTCAGGTGCAGCTCTAAGCCGGGGAACTTATCGATTGGTTTTCGATACCAGTGTGTGTTTTATAGAAAAATTCTACCCGGAAGTGAGCGTGGTATTCACCGTAATCGATCCTGCGATGCATTACCACGTTCCCTTGCTGATCAGCCCGTTCGGCTACACCACCTATCGCGGATCCTGACTTGTGCCTTTGCTTACCTTCGACACGTATGGGAAGACCAATATCCGCCTGACTCAGGTGATCCGAGAAGGTTCACGCCACGAGATTACAGAAATTTCAGTGAATATTCTCTTCCGAGGCGAATTCGAGAAGGCGTTCACGGATGCCGATAATAGTCAGATCCTACCCACCGATACGATGAAGAACACCGTCTACGCGCTGGCGCGTCTTCATCCGATCACCAGCATTGAAAATTTCGGTCAGCGGTTAGCCCGGCACTTCCTCGATCGCGTCGCCTCTTTGCAGCAAGTTCAGATTGGACTCATTCAAACTCTTTGGAATCGGATCGGTCACCACGAATCCGCCTTCGTTCTCGGAGGACAGGAGCGTCGCGTCACCACTGTCACTGTCAACCGCAATTCGATGAGTATCTGCTCCGGAATGCTCGGCCTCGAGCTCATAAAGACCGAAAATTCCGCATTTTCGGGCTTCCTCAAGGACGATCTGACCACCCTGGCGGAGACGCGCGACAGATTGCTCGGGACCGTTCTCGATGCAAGCTGGACCTACCGTTCGGAGAATGTCGGCTACGACGAAATCTACAAGAAAATTGTCGGGCAGCTCCTGGAAACTTTCGCCAGCCACGCAAGCGAGTCCGTCCAGCATACTCTCTTCGCGATGGCCTCGAGCGCTCTGCGTTCCTGCCCGGAGCTTGTCGAAGTTCATTTGAAAATGCCGAACAAGCATCGCCTAGTCGTCGATCTAAGCAGATTCGGTCTGGATAATCCAAATCAAATTTTCGTCTCAACCAGTGAGCCTGCGGGATACATTGAGGCGCGGGTCACTTCCGAGCAAAACTAGACACCGAATCACCTTTAGCCTGATCCGGCTAGATAGACGAATCGCATCACGAACAGCGCCGCAAGGACATAAGCTAGCCAGTGCACTTTCCGCCACTGCCCTACAAACACCCGGATTAGCACAAACGATACAAATCCAAATGCCAATCCATTGGCAATGCTATAGCTGAGCGGAATCATCACCATCGTAAGAAAAGCTGGGATCGCGGAGACGGGCTCGGACCAGGAAATATCGGCAACACTCCCCATCATCAAGGCGCCAACAATGATGAGCGCCGGCGCTGTCGCCCCAGCCGGTATGATCCCGATCACCGGAAGCGCCACGAGTGATAGCAAAAACAGAACTCCGGTGACCACCGCTGTCACTCCTGATCTCCCTCCAACCTCTACGCCTGCCGCGCTCTCGACATAGCAGACAACGGTAGATGTACCGGCGAGAGAACTCACAATGGTTCCCGTCGAATCAGCCAGCAGGATGCGATCGAGCCGCGGGATGCCCTCGACTGATCCGCGAACCAAACCGGCTTTCCTACCGACGGCCACGAGTGTTCCGACATTATCGAAGAAGTCAACGAACAAAAAGACAAAGATAATCTCGAGCAGTCCAAGCCTGAGACTTGATCGCAGATCAAAATGCAAAGCCGTAGCTGAGAGGTCGGCGAGCTCGTACCTTTGCGGCTGCCAATGAGTAACTCCCAGACCGATAGCGAGAACCGTCATGACGAAAACGCCGATGAGGATTGCGGAACGCACGTGGCGCGCGAGCAGGATTCCAATCAAGATCAGCCCGAAGCACGCCAGCGCCGTCTGCGGATCTCTTACATTTCCGAAGGTCAGACCCGTCGCTGCAGAAGGTATCAGCAACCGTGCATTTCGCAATCCGATGTAGGCAATAAACAGACCTACTCCCGCTGAAACGGCCGCGTAAAGCTCCGCAGGAATCGTGGAAAGAATCAACTGCCGAATGCCCAGTACGGTCAACAGCAGGAAAGCGACTCCCGACAGGAACACGGCACCTAACGCAGTCTGCCACGGAACGCCCAAACCTTTCACGACCGTGTACGCAAAATAGGCATTCAAGCCCATACCTGGCGCGAGCGCGATCGGATACCGGGCAAAAAGCCCCATTGCGAAGCAACCGTATGCAGCCGAAACGCACGTAGCGCAAACCACCGCGGCGTACGGCATTCCTGCTTCGTGCAGGATCGCGGGATTCACCAGCACGATGTAAGCCATCGTGACGAAAGTCGTCGCACCTGCGGCCATTTCCGTACGCCAGTTCGTCCCGAGTTCGTCGAACTCGAAATATCGTTCCAACCCGCTTCGAAGCGCAGTAAACCGATGCCGCACAATGATGCGGTATTGTCGCATTCCTGCGAGAAGAAGCAGATCTTAGTCCTGGCGGAATGCCTGCGCCGGATCGATTCTCGTTGCACCGCGGGAGGGAAGCGCGCGCCGGAAAAGGAAAAGAGAAAGGCCTGAAAGCAACTCCGCAGCCTTCAAGATGCTGCTTCAGGTGCTCTCGATAAAACAATCGACTCGGAAGCCGGCAAGCTTCCTAGAAGATCTTCCAAAATCGTTGCGAGATCGCGCACAGCATACCCTCGTCTGAGCCGGTCCTGTAGTGCCATACAAATCTTCGAAAGGCTGAGCTGTCGTTGGGTCGCACGAACCAGTAAAGGCGCACTCGTTGCCACTGTGGTCAGTGCGAACCTCACCACCCCTGGCGTCACCAGATCCGCGGCATACTTACGGAGCCGAAGGACTGCGTCCTCGCTATTCCCGCCCGCTAATTCTTCCGGGTCTTCGCTTAAAGCTATCTCGTTCAAGAACAGCCGCCCTGATTTCAACCGCGCCGCGTCGCTGCGTTGAACACTGATGCTGGGCAGGAATACGCCAAACATACTGTAAAAAAGCTGCTGTATTTCAAGCCATTTCCGAATCAGCAACGGCTCTTCAGGACCGTTGAAGTATCCGGCCTCGAGCCGCAGTGCCGGAAAGTCTTCCGCTGAGAACTCCTCCCACAGTGCTTCCGCCGGGCCCGGTTGCATTGTCCAACCGTTTAACAGGCCTCCAATCTCGGCGATGGACTCACGATTCTCTAAACGGCGTCGAAGAACCTGCACGAATCTGGTTAGACTCGGCATGTCGTCAGCTAGGCGCCGTGCTTCGTCTGAGCCGGCCTCCCGCAGCAGCAGGGCTGCTTCGTCATGCCCGGCAAAAATAGCCAGACGGTCTTGAACTACTTGTTCCAGGCGATGCATGAAATACTCAGGAACGGACCAAATCTCCTGGCCTTCTTCGCGAGCTTCGTCTAGTAACCAGCGCCCCGTTTGTTCATGTGCTGCTCCACCATTTCTGCTTTTCCCACTCTCATTCGGTAGAAAGCTGCTGCCCAAAATCGTTCCCGAATCTACATACTGGCCCATCAAGCTGATGCGGAAACCATCGGACGGGCCCTCAGTGTACGTCGAGAAAAGCACACCCGGCAGACGCACGCCATACTTCTGTTTCACCCTTGCGCGCATTGCCTCGATAGCCGCTCGCATTTCCGGCGAAAGGTTGGTCTTTGAGGTGTCCAGTACCCATTCGAGCGCACTCGATCCTGCCTCTATACGGATCGGAACAACTCCAGAATCGAACGACAAAGCCTGCGGCCCATAGTTGGAAATGAACGCCCGTGTAACCCTAACGTTTTCGTATCGGTTCTTGTACTCGGTTTGCGGGTCTAGTCTGATGGCCTCCCCGAGCGCCTCCATCGCCTCCGCATAGGCGAACTCAACGATCGCCGGATCGCGTTGTTTTTCGAGAGCAAGCGCCAAGTTTGAGTTCACGACGGCCGAATCCGGTTTCAGATTTCTGGACTCGCGATAACAGTCGGCCGCAGTCGGGTAGTCACCTAATTCATAACTCCAGTTCCCGATCTCGTTAAAGTACAGATAAACCGAATCTCCCTGCGCGAACTTCTTCCAAACTCCGAGTAGCTCGCGCCCTCGCAATTCCTGCCCGGCCTTCCTGAAGGCAACCGCAACGTCCCAAATACCCGATACGGCATTAGAATTGACTGGCTCCAATTCCAGTGACCGCCGGTACTCGCTTTCCGCTTCGTCCATTCTTCCAAGCTCGAGCAAAAGGCCGCCTCGGGCTCCTCGGATCATGCTCTGCCACTCGGAATGGCTCTCGAAACTGCGGTCGCACCATTCGAGAGACTTTTCTGTTTCTCCTCTCGCACGAAAAACACGCATGATGCCCCAGTAACCCAGGACAGACTGTGGCGCCTCCCGCATGAACCGTCTGAAATGTTCCTCCGCTCTTCCTAACGAAGCTGCTTTTTCTTCACCCTCGGCGTTTGCGTGTTCCTCGAGCTCGAGAAATCCCAGCCACACGCCAGGAACCGGGTAATTGGTCTTCATATCGAGCGCAGTCGTGAGGCTTGCCCGAGCTTCGGCGAAACGCCCATGTTCACGATGTGCAATCCCGATATCGGCATGCGCGCTCGCTGGGAAGTCCGATAGCGCTTCTATCCGCCGGACCAGCAGGGCAATCGGTCCGGAGTCCTTCTCATAGCGCTCCGGACGAAGAGATAACATCACCAGCCCGTTGTAGCCGCTTGTGTTGCCGGGATCTGATAAGATCGCTTGGCCGTAGCTAGTCTCTGCGCCGGGCAAATCCCCCAGTTTTTCCCGGCACTCGGCAAGTCCACAATATGCGGCTGAAACCTCCTGACCTTCGCTCAACATTCTTTGGTAATGTTCACGAGCTCGATCGAGATCGCCAATCGCTTTTAAGTATTCACCGTCGGCTGACATGACAGCTAATTCCGAAGAGCAAAGCGCGCGTGCCCGCTCCGCTAAAGCAAGCCCCCTCGTCGGCTGCTGAAAGCTTCCGGTCTCGACCATACTCGCGAACGCAAGACAACGTGCGCGAAATTGTTTGGAAAGATCGGCACACTCCCCAAGAGCGATTAGCCAGTCATATGCTTCAGGCCACCGGCCTTGTAGCATCTGTTCGCTCGCTCTGGCGATCCGGTCGGCAGTCCAGCCAATTAAACCAGACGAACGCAATGCTTCACGGGCCAGGAAAGCAGCAAATTTGGTTCTGACATACTTGCCTCCGAGCGCCGCTGCGTAAGTCTGAAGCCATGCACTCCAATGCAAATCGGCCTCTTGAGCGTAGATACTCAGCAGGCGATCTCTTTCTCGCTCGAAGTACTCTCGCTCGAAAGAATTTCGTAATTGGAGAAGAGCCGGCATCAGCCGATCGAGATCTGCGCGGCCGATTTGATCATCGAAAACATCGCTAATCGCGATAATCTCTGCCTTTTCCCGAAGGATATCCCGGATCGTCTCGATGGCATTCGCCGCTAAACGCATGTCGCAACCAGCTAGCGCAGCTTCCAGATAGGCCTGCGCGAACTCTGAAGTGAGCGTGCTTACCACAGATCCCGGCATGTTAGGAAACTCCAAAACCCGATGAAGGTGCCTGTGGAGGGCGCTCGGCTGGCGCTCGCGACGGTTGCGGAAGCGGCGGTTTTGCCGCCCCAGGAACTGAGGAAGCAGATGCCGCGCCCGCTGTTGCTGTCAACGTGAGTTCCGCCGCCAAGTCCGCTGTCGACCGCCGGAATAATATGTTGTCACGCCGCAAGTACATTACCGGACTACCAAAGCGCGGGTGTCCCCAGGGCGGATTGCGGATTCCTAACTCTACCCGTCCAGCCCGTACTGCGTCATCTACAGTTGCTTCTTTTGCAAGTTCAGCGTAGAAACATTGTGCAAACGACGCCGCATCGAAAGTGGTGATGCTATGCTGCATCGCAATCACTGCCGACACTCCTCGCGCCACCAGTTCCTGAGCACAACTCAGCGTCAGTTGCGCTGTCGGTTGAGCTCCCTTGCAAGACTGCAAGAACACTAGTTTGGGCTTCGGCGCATAATCGAATAGCCGGGCAAAGTCGACGGCGTTCGTCCACCGCACCTGCGGCCGGTCGGGCGCGCCCTCGTCATAGTCATCATCGATCGGCGCCTTGACCAGCGTTAGCTTGCCTGCTTCGCCATGGCCGATAAAGTGCAAGATATCGGGCTTTACCTCGGCCAGTTTCTTCTTGAGATCGCCGTAAGTCAGATTGTCATGTGTTTCGACCTGGGCGAGATTCTTGATGGCATTCACCACCAGGCTTTGGTGGTCGGGGCTGATACTGTTCATGCCCTCGAAACCGCTATAAATAACCACCATGATTTTTAGCGGCCGAGAGGAGCCCGGCTCCTGAGCGGTGTCCTGATTCTCTTTCTCTATGTCGAAGTATCGAGCGAGAATCAACTGATCCTTCTCACCAAAAAAGAAGCCTTGCGTGATATCGTCACCAGAGTTTGAAACGTACAGAAACTCCCAAGGCAGCTTCGCTAACTCCCGTGCCTGATCTGAGAAAGCCAGGCGAAGCCGCATTTGCACCCGCACTCCAGAGGTGGTGGCTTCTGTGAAACGTTTGTACACGTCCCGCAGAATTGTTGCCACCTTCTCGTCTCCAAATAAAATACGAAAAAGATTGAGCCCTATGACTTTCAAGTCATCGGGCTCCAGCACATTGAGCTTGTAGCTCTCGCGCGCCGCTAGGCCGTAATTGACCCACCCATTCATTCGCTCCACCGTTAAGCGTGCAATCGGGTCCGTACCCAGCTTCCCTGAAGCCTCTGTCATTACGCCTTTGGCGTTCTTATAAGTGATGGTGAGCTGGTTCTCGTCTTCAACCAATATTGTGCAATCGAAATCGCTGGCCATCACTACTTCATCTCCGCGAAAACACTCAGCGTTTTGCGGCGTGCGCGGTCCAACCTTTCGGCATCCGGCACCGGAGCAGTGTCTCCGGCCATCAGGCCCGCATTAACAGCGCGCCGGTGAATCTCTTTCATCCGTTCGAAGTAATAATCTGCGAGCTCATCCGCCTGCTTTTCGGTCAGGTCCGGACTGACCATTACGTTCTGGTACAACGCAAACATCTGCCGTTTCGCTGCCGCGAAGTCAGGATCATCCTTTGGCGACGCAGCATCGCGCTTCACCGCCTCCCACAGCTCGTTGAATGGCAAGGTTTCGTGATCGTCTCGCCGGTCGTCTGGCACGCCCGCAATGCCGAACAAAACATAATCGGCATCCCGGTACGCCTCTGAGCCCGCAAGACTTGGGCCTTTGAATAACCGGTTCTCCCGCACCCAAAGCTCGGCCGTGTTCACATTGGCCTTATCGATTAGCGCGAAGTATCCCGGACGGAATGGCTGTCCCGCTTTCGGTCCATACGACCGGTATTCCGCAGCTACCGGCGTTAGTCCTCCGGCTTTGAACAGAGAGTCGAATGCCTCCATGACCAGATCCGCTACTTTGGTGTACGCGAACGTTGCCGGAGAGAAGTCCAACGCCTTCGCTGTCGATTCGATCACCTTCAACATCGGCTTCAAAACGTTATCGCTTCTGGACTCCAGTAGCACAACCGACAGCACCAGCCCGCCGCCGCGATACGCTTGCGTACCTGTCACGTTCACATCTTGAAACTGCATGCCCGACGCGTATTTCTCCGCCGTTCCCGCTTTCGCCAAGAGTGAGGGGCCAACCAGGAACGGAACTATCTGAACTTTCCCGTTGTACGTAAATTGGGAGACCGCATATACTACCGGCTCGATTTCATAAAACCATTTGCGAGCTTTTCCCAGATACATTTCGTGAATCAAGACCTGGAAATAGTGCTGATCCTTCTTGAAATCAAAATTCGCTAGACCGGTCTCGCTCCTGTCAGTTTGCTCGAATGGAATGGAAACTGCGCTGGCGACGACCCGCGGAGAGTTTATGATCTTCGTGTTGAAGAAATTCCAGAAAACATTCGGATCCAAGGCAGCTCCTATTGTGTCGAAAATTATATCTGAATAGAGAAAATTAGCAATTTCATGGCCACTAATTCACCCGTCAAGCTGACCGCGCAAGTGAAAGCCGGTGGCTGTGCCAGCAAGCTCAGCCCCGCTATCTTAAATCGCGTGCTCTCGCAACTTCCCAAACAGACCAACGGCAACGTGCTCGTCGGTTTCGAAACCGCCGACGACGCCGGCATTTACAAGCTCACAGAATCGCTCGCGCTAGTGCAGACGGTGGACTTCTTCACGCCCATGGTCGACGACCCTTACACCTTCGGACAAGTCGCCGCCACGAACGCCTTGAGTGATGTCTACGCGATGGGCGGTTTGCCCATCAATGCGCTCGCTGTTGTGGCTTTTCCTGAAGATGGCGACACGGATACGCTCGCCTCCGTCATGCAGGGAGGGCTTTCCAAAATGAAGGAAGCGGACTGCGCTGTCATCGGCGGACACAGTGTAAAGGATGCTGAAATGAAGTTCGGCTATGCCGTTACCGGCACCATTCATCCCGACCGCATCTGGAAAAACTTCGGTGCACAGGTGGGAGATTCCCTGTTCCTCACCAAACGCATCGGAACCGGCGTTATCACGACCGCACTGAAGCGCGGTCTCGCAAAGCCTGAGTGGATTAACGCCGCTGTTAAGAGCATGACCACCCTCAACAAAGATGCAGCTATCGCTATTTCTCAAGCGAATCTCCGCATTCGCGCTGTGACCGATGTGACCGGCTTTGGCTTGGCCGGACACGCGCGCGAAATGGCTCTCGCGAGCGATGTCGCTGTCGAGTTCACCGCGTCCGCTATCCCGCTCCTTCCCGGTGCACTTGAGTGCGTGAATGTGCTCGCCATTCCCGCAGGCCTCCTCGCCAATCGCGACTTCGCCGAGTGTGTTGTCGACGCTCGCACTGGGATCGCCCCTGAAATACTGCAGTTACTTTTCGATCCGCAGACTGCCGGCGGTCTACTAATCGCGATCGATGAAGCCGATGCAGGAGAGCTCATTCGTCTCACCGCCGCAACTGAAACTCCCGCGGCGCAAATCGGGAGAGTGATCGCTCGTGAAGAACGCAAACCGATCCGCCTCGTTTGAGCGAACTGAATATGACCCAAGCACATACTCAGCAACTCGCAACAGTCCTTCTCCTCTGTGCTTCCGCTGGATGGGCGCAAAATCCCGGACCGAAGTCTTCATCACAGGATCCGTTCGCGAGCTTCAGCACCGAAGCTGTCGGACCGAATCGTTTCGTAGCCGTCCACGGACGTCGTGCCCTCATCATGGGCTACGCCGAAAAAGGCCTTGAAATCTGGGGCTATCCGTTCCAAATTCTCAGCGACTACCAAGTAGGCTTTCAACCCGCGGGAGCGACCACGGTCACCGACGGAAAACTTCTCTTGCGCAACATCGAGTACCGCGCCGACTCCGTTACTCGCACTTACATTGGCCCCGATTATCTGGTGCGCGAAAAACTCTTCGTCCCTCTGGATCAACCCGCCGTGATGGTCAGCTTTGACGTAGAGGGCATCAGACAGGTCGATCTCCAAATCCGCTTTGTACCTGTTATGAACCTGATGTGGCCAGGTGCGCTTGGCGGCCAATATGCACGCTGGAATGTCGATCACGATGACGCGAAAAGTATGCCGGCCCTCATCATTGCCGAGCCGGAACGCGGATATTCAGCTGCGATAGGTTCGCCGGAGTTGATCGCGCACGACGACATCGTCAACAGCACTGTTCGCCCTGACAACTTCTATCGCTTCTCTGTGCGGCCGATCGCAACCAAGTCTGCTGGGCCGGCTCGCGCCACGGTCTTTGTCGCGCTCAATCCAGGGGGAACCAAGAATCAATCTGCGGTGCTCGAAAGCCTTGCGAGTCAACTACCGCAATTGACCGCGGATGCCTCGGCCCATTACGGCAGCCTAGCACCCGAAGCCTTACGGATACGAACGCCAGACGAGAATGTCAACCGCGCTCTCGCCTGGTCCGTTGTAGCGCTCGATCAAGCTTGGGTCTGTAATGAGCTGTTGGGTTGCGGATGGGTCGCCGGATACGGTCCCTCACGC
Organism: Amazona versicolor; assembly: GCA_034782995.1. NCBI lineage: Eukaryota > Metazoa > Chordata > Aves > Psittaciformes > Psittacidae > Amazona > Amazona versicolor. The sequence goes on from JAVHMZ010275892.1 coordinate 11,635, forward strand.
GACGCGCGCCGCCCGCAATATGCCTGGTTCTTCGGCGGCGATGGGCTCGTAGCTACAAATGCATTGATTTCCGCAGGCCAATATTCACGCGCCCGCGAGGAACTCGCTTTCGTTCAAAAATATCAGGACGCAAAGACAGGTATGATCTGGCACGAACTTTCCCAAAGCGCTGGTCTGATCGATTGGTCCAAGTACCCCTACATGTATGTTCACGTCGACATCAGTTTTGATTACTTAGCGACGCTGGCCAGATTTGTTGCCGTGACCGGAGATCTCGCATTTGCCGATAGAAGTTGGGCTTCAATCGAAGCCGCCTACCGCTATTGCCTCTCCCAGATCAACAGGAACGATCATCTGCCGCACATCCCGCCCGATAAAGAAGCCAGCGATGAGCAGCATCGTCCAGCCGACGATCTGGGACTCGCAGCTAGCTGGCTCGCCGCCGCAAACGGCTATGCAGAGCTTGCTAAGTTTACCGGCCACAGCGAGCAGGCAATTGCCGCTCTCAGTGAGGCGCACGCAGCTCGCGCCTCCATTCCCAACCATTACTGGAGCGCCGACAAAAACTTTTGGTTCGATGGACACACCGCATCCGGCGAGCCCATTTTCCGGCAAGCGGCTGGACCGACGCAGCTTCTAACGGAAAATGTCTTTCCTACCCAACAACAACACGCGATTCTAGACCAAATCACTTCGGCTGACTTCCAAACCGATTGGGGTTCGCGCAAAGTCGCTGCTAGCTCAAAAGATTACAATCCGTATTCTTATGGTGCTGGCAGCATCACCGCGCCCGGCACGGCCAACATTGCAATTTCCTTCTGGCAGGCGCATCGGCCAGAAAGCGCGCTCGGACTTTGGAACGGTCTCATTCAGTGGAACACTCTCGATTCTCCCGGTCACCTTCATGAAGTCCTCGCGGGAAACTTCTTTCATGAGGAAACCGAGTCCGTTCCCGAACAGACATGGTCCTCCGCCGGTCTTCTCGATTGCACTGTCCGCGGTCTGCTCGGTCTCGAAATTGACGGCATGGCCAACCGCGTTCGCCTCGCGCCTCATCTTCCCGCTGACTGGAGCGAAGTGTCTGTCGACAACATTCGCCTGCCACACTCCGTACTGTCCGCAAAAATAACCAAAGATGACACCAACTTCGACCTGTACGTTCATAACGAAGGCCTAGCCGTTACCCTCGATTTCTCCCCGCAGATCCCGCTTGGCGCTCGCCTGCTCTCGGCGGAGTTCAACAAACGCAAGATTGCCGTGCACGTCGAGGCCTTCGCCGGTGATCGACAAGCGACTGCAACGCTGCGGGTTGAACCTGGCGGAAGTCGCTATCATCTCCGATTCACAGGCGGAGTCGCTATCCTGCTGCCGAATCCTACTCTGCACGTCGGAGACGCTAGTTCACTCCCTAAGATCGTCGGCCTCGATCTGCAGGGTCAAACCTTGCGCATTGCCGCCGATATCCCATCAGCGGTCCGCAGCCGCTTTCGTATCCGAACTCCTTGGAGCATCGTTTCGCATGCGGGCGTCACGGTTCGCGCTCTCGGACGCAACGAGTATGACGTCGAATTCGATCCGCCAGCGCAGGACAGTCGCCTGATTGGCCCCACTGGCTATGTCCACGTGAATGGCAGCCTCTCCTTTACCTCGTGATAGTGCTTGCCTGAAGCTCGTCGCTTACGTGGCCCAAATGCTGATATATTTGCGGTCAAGAGGTTGGTTTCCATGTTGATCCGTTCTCGCTACCTGCGTTTTACGCTCTCTCTCACATTCCTTGTGGGATCCTTCTGCCCGAACCTGTTTTCGCAAGCCGTTTCTGGCAATCTAATCGGAACAGTTACCGATCCGAGTGGCGCCCCTGTGGGCGACGCCACCGTTCAAGTCGCGAACGCCGAAACAGGCTTTTCTTCTCAGACAGCTACCAATGAATCCGGCAATTACACTGTGGCCGACTTAGCGCCTGGAACGTACTCCGTTTCAATTATTAAGTCTGGCTTTCGAACATTCAAACAGTCGAACGTGGCTGTAAGCGTCTCTCAATCCAGCCGGGTTGACGCCGCACTAACGGTCGGCGAAACCTCTCAAGAGGTGACTGTCACCGATGCACCGCCTGCAATAGAAAGCGATCGCGCTGCTGTCGAAACACGCCTCACCTCGCAGCAGATTTCAACGCTTCCGCTCGCCGGCAGAAATTTTACGACGCTCGCACTGCTCACTCCCGGTTCCGTCATTAATACGTTTCAACACGCAGCCAGTGAGAATCCGCAGCAGTCTGTGCTCGTCAACACCGGCGGCCAGGAGTTTGCCGGTACTAACTACCAGCTCGATGGCATGAATAACAATGATTCTGTCCTTGGCATTACCATCGTGAATCCGGCAATCGATTCCGTTGGTTCCTTCACCGCTCAAACCAACGCCTATGATCCGGAATACCAGGCGACTGGCGCAGTCATCCAGGTCCAGACTAAGTCGGGCAGCAACCAATTTCACGGAAGTGCTTTCGAATTTCTGCAGAATAACATCTTCCAGGCTCGTGATCCATTCACCCAAGGTCTCCACGCAGCCGGTACACCGGCCCCCCACAGTCGCGGTATCCCGGAACTCCGTTTCAATCAGTTCGGTGGTTCTGTCGGTGGACCTATCAAAAAAGACAAGCTGTTCTTCTTCGTCGATTATCAGGGCACTCAGCGCAGGCTTGGCGGCTCTGAGACGCTACGCGTCCCTACCGCTGCTGAGCGCACCGGAGATCTCAGTGACCTGGGCGTGCCTATTTACGACCCCAATAGCGGCGCTCCCGGCGGCACCGGCCGCACATTGTTCCCCGGAGCCAACGTCAGCGCGCGGTTATCGCCTCCTGCGGTAGCTATCTTGAACGCGCTGCCGCTTCCGAATTTGGCTACCACCAATCCGTCGGCAAATAACTTCGCAACCAGTGCCGTTGAACGGTATCCCACGAATCAATTCGACACACGCGGCGATTACTCCATTAATGAAAAGCTGCGCGTCTTCGGTAGATATAGCTATCTTGCAGCTAACGTCAACGCGCCTGGTCCCTTTGGACTATACGGCGGCTCCGCTTTCCCGGCTTTTTCTTTCTCCGGCCTCTCTGACGCTCTAAATCAGAACGTCGCCTCTAACGCCACTTACACCTTCAGTCCCAACCTTCTCGCCGATGTCCGTTTCGGCTTTTCTCGTTATCGCGTTACCGTGTCCGCGCCGGATCAAAATACGCAGCTCGCCAATCAGGTCGGTATCCCCGGTCTAAATATTGCTGGACGGCCTGACACCAACGGTCTTCCCGATCTCACCATTAATGGGGCGGGCGGCCTAAACATCGGTTACAGCTGTAACTGTCCGCTTCATGAGCGCGAAACTTTGCTCGATTACGTGACGACCTGGACCAAAATCGCCGGGAATCACACTTTCCGTTGGGGCGGAACCTTCGAGCAGGCATGGAATCAGCGCCTTCCCAGCGACAACCATCGAGCCGGCTCCTATCAGTTCAACGACGCCGTGACCGGCGACGCGGACGTATCCGGAAGCGGCTTAGGTCTTGCTTCTTTTCTCATAGGCGCGCCGTCCAGTTTCAGTCGCTTCCAACAGATCTCGACTACGCAGGAAGATCGGCAGAATCGTCTATTGACCTTCGTCCAGGACACATGGCGTCTTTCTCCCAAGCTGACGCTGACATATGGCCTGCGCTGGGACACCTATTTCCCTGATTTCTCGTTAAACTCCGGGCAGGGTGGCCGTTACGATGTCACCACCAACACCGTTTTTATTCCCGGCGTCGGTGGAGTCTCTAAGTCCGGCAACGCGCAAATCCAGTGGAAAAACTTCTCTCCCCGGCTCGGTATTGCCTACTCGCCTAACTCGAAGACTGTCGTCAGGGCCGGTTATGGCCGCGGTTATACGCTCGGCACTTTTGGCTGGACGTTCAACTTACTCGCCGCTGACGTATATCCGTCCATAGTCAACCAGAACATCACGTCCACGTCGAGTTTTTCGCCCGTTTTCTCCCTTACTACGGCTCCCCCGGCTGTCGTCTTTCCAGCCATTCCCTCGAACGGCAGATTGCCCCTCCCGGATGGAATCGGCGTTGCGTACATACCGGCGAACCAAAAAATTCCCTACGCCGATTCTTACAATTTCATCATCGAACGCGAAATCGCGCCTCAACTAAATATTTCAGTAGGTTACGTCGGCAATATCGGACGTCACCTGAATGGCGGCTTCGGCCTCAACGCTGCTGTTCCTGGTCCCGGCAGCGACGCCAACCTGCGGCGTCCTCTCTATCTCGCTTACGGCCTGACTCAAGGCATCTTCGATAAGTGCGATTGCAACAGCAGCAACTATAACGCGCTACAAGCTCAAGCCAACAAACGCTTCTCTCAGGCTTATTCCATCCTCACGAGTTTCAGTTGGCAGAAAGCCCTCGACTACGGCCAGTTCGGCACGCCTACGAATCAATACAACGTGCACTCCGATTACGGGCCGGCAGACTTCGACCACGAATACGTCTTCACTCTCGCCCATACTCTCGAGTTGCCCTTCGGACCAGGTCGTAAGTTCTTGTCCGGAGCGCACGGTTTCACCCGAGCGCTCGTCGCCAATTGGGCATTTCGCGGCATAACTTCTTATTACGCGGGCATGCCGTTCTCGCCCTCCATCGGAAATCAAGGGTTTCTCAACTCGCCTGACATGAGCAGCCGTCCGGACCTCATCGGCGACCCGTCCGTCCCTCATCAAAGTGCCAATCGCTGGTTCAACCCGGCAGCTTACGGAACGCCCGCCCTCTACACATTCGGCGACGCCGGCCGTAACTCCCTCCGTGGACCCAATTACTTCACCGCCGACTGGTCCATTTCGAAGAATTTCCGAATCAAGGAGCGAGCCGGAATCGAGTTTCGCTGGGAAGTCTTCAATGCTTTCAATCGCCAGAACCTCGCGCTACCAAACACCTCGGTAGACTCCAGCGCCGGCGGACTGATTCAGGATGTTCAGGTTCCGCCCACTGGAGGCAACGGCATGCGCAACATGCAGTTCGGCGCACACATCACGTTCTAAAGGGGTGCGTTGCGCGCGGTTAACAGTCGTTTAACACGGCGTCATCCTTATCATTCGATGATCCGAAAGACTCTTTCAAAACAGTCTCTATTAATCTGTCATCGCTGATCTGCACCTCGACTTCTGGACTACCGAATGTCTCTCCCAGACAAGCGCAAGACGCGCATTGCCGAATTTCTTTCATTGCGTTCCTACCTTATATTTGCTGAGAGGGCAGGCAAGTGACTTCTAACCTGCCCTCCTCCGGCACAACGATTTGGGTTATGGATTGCAACTGCCCGGATGTGTGGAATCGTTCGGATCGCTGCAGAGAGGTCCCAATCCCGTCTTAGCATCAGGAAGGCTGATCATGGCAAGTGGTCCAGCTTTGTGCTCGCCGTTAAATGGGGTGGGCGTTGCCGGATTAAATCCGCATGCGGCGGCGTCCTCCGGATTGTTGAACCAAAAGCCCACATGAAACGTATTCGTGGGCTTTAAAGCTACGTCGGGGTCGAAGCCAAAAATCTGATCCAAAAGAATAGTTTTCACCCGCACATGGCCGTCGCCATGATACTTACAAAGTTGGATATCAGATTGGTACCATGCCAGACCGAAGCTGCCCTTGAACTCGGGATCCGCCGCGCCGTCAGCCAGAAATGGGCTTCGCTGCACCGTGAAGAGGTCGAAAGCCAGTCCCGGTTTGAATCCCTCCAAGTCCAAAAGCAGCGTATCGTTTTGCTTGCCCCTAATTACCGTGGCGCGCGCCCGCGGCTCCTGCCAACTATTTGCGCGTAGGCAATCCACAAACTTCGGATTAGGCACCAGGTTAAAACTGATTTCATCCTTCTTGTCTTGAGCCGAGGCAATGGTTGTAGCAGTCATTGCCGCGGCAGCGATCAGCATGCCTTGAACGATGCGTCGGACCGGTTTGCCAGCCCCGAATCGCCGCCTGAAAGTGTTTCTCATCTTATGCTCCTATTAAGTCTTGATTTCGAATGATGCCCGTTCATCCGGTGCGTCTCTTCGCCTGTCCAACTTAAGCCGAGCCACGGTGCGGAGTCTCAAAACTGCCCTAAAGGTTTTACAAATGTTTCCCAAGAGGGCGCAAAGACTATTGATATCTCTCCGAATCAAAGATTTAGACTGGACCAGCCTTGCATGAGCTTTTTACTCGTCGGAAGAGGTCAATGCGCAGTAATCCCCGAATCAGACGAAACGTATTCTAGAAATCGTCTAAGGAACATGTCGCAATCCAACATTTAAATGGTGAGGCATGTTACGTTCCGCGCTAATGAGTATTTCGTCATGCACTCAATTGCGCAAATTTCTTCCCGTTCTTGATGGGGTGATCAACTTCCCCAAATGCTGAACGGCTTTGCGCAGCTCGGGTGTCCTAGCGCCGCCGAATCCGAGTATGAAACCTTGTCTCGCCTTCTTCCCCGCATAGGTCATTGACAACGGCCAAGCCCACAAATTCTCTTCAGCTGCCCGATAGGCGATCTTGCGGTCGCGAACACCCGGAGGAGCCGTCACCGTCAGATACATTCCAGCTTCCGCGCCCAAAATTTCGATTTGGTCAGCGAAGGTGCTCTCGAGCGCGTCCACAATGGCTCGTCTTCGCTCGGCGTATACGAGCCGCGTCTTGCGAATGTGACGAGCATAGTGACCTCCATCCATAAAGTCGGCAAGCACCGCCTGGAAAAAGTTGGGCGCGCACAGATCGCTGGCCGCTCGCACGATGCGGAAGCGGTCAATCAAGTCGGGAGGAATCACCAAATATCCGACCCGCGCGGACGGAAACAAAGTCTTGCTGAAAGTTCCGACATAAATCACCCGTTCATTCACATCGAGACCTTGCAGCGAAGCAATGGGCATGGTCTCGTAGCGGTATTCGCTGTCGTAATCGTCTTCGACAATCCACGCGCCGTTTTGCTGTGCCCATTCGAGAAGTTGAAAACGCCGCGAAGCAGTCATCGTTGGGCCGAGCGGAAACTGGTGCGAAGGAGTAACAAATGCCGCGCGCGCTTTCCGGCACAGGCGAATACCTGCGCTTACATCAAGTCCAAATTCGTCTACCGGAACCAGGATGAGACGGCAACCTGCAACTCTGAGCGCGAAGCGCATCAGTTCGTAGCCGGGTTCTTCCAGCCAAACGGGATCTCCGGGGTCCAATAAAACGCGCGCGCATAGGTCTAAGGCATGTTGCGAACCGCTAACAATCATGATTTGCGACGCATCGCAACGCACGCCGCGCGCGGTACGCAAGTAAGCTGCAAGAGTTTCTCTGAAAGGCAGAAAGCCCATAGCATCCCCGTAGTTCAGTGACGCGGAGTTCACTCGGCGCGCGTGACGCGACAGTAGCCTGGACCAGACTTGAAACGGGAAGTGATCGAAGGCTAATTGCCCGACGCTGAAAGCGCCCGGTTTTCGCGTCCACGGTTTAGGCTGCAGCGCATGCCGCGATTGGGAACGTCGTGATGCCTCCCGAGACCCTTTCGGCGAGCGTGGCGCTTTGTTCACGGGAGCGATCTGGTCGGGAATGGTGTTGCAGATGAATGTGCCGGACCCGGTGCGCGTTTCGAAATAGCCTTCCGCGAGCAGCTGCGAGTAGGCTTCGAGAACCGGAATACGAGAGACCCCAAGCTCCGAGGCGAGGGCGCGAGTGGACGGAACTCGCTGGCCGCTGGCGAGCGAGCCGTTCAGAATATTGCCTCGATACGCTTCGCAAATCTGGCTGTGCAGTGATGCTCCGATGCGGCGGTCAAGGGCAATCACCGGTGAGATGCCGCTTGGTGTTTTCATTTCTCGTCCATCCCAAGCCCTAAAAAGTGGTCATAGATAACCGTCAAAAAGTGGTCATTGTTTTCGACCGCTTTTTCCACCAGCATACTCCCAAAGGGGCTTTTAATCGTGAGGAGAACTGTTGTACAAACACTCGCGGCGCTGGCCGTTGTTTCCCTTCTGAGTACGGCGCTCTTCGGTCAGCTCACCAGCGGCAATCTTGCCGGAACAGTGTATGATCCTGCGGGCGCTTCGGTACCGAACGCAGCGGTTGTGGCACGCAATCTAGCGACGGCGACCGAGAACCAGAGCACAACGTCTGCCGCAGGCGATTACCGTTTTGCGAACTTGCCGGTTGGAACATACACGCTCATTGTGACTGCTCCGGGGTTTGCCAAAGCAGAGGTCGCGCAGATTTCCATCCAACTGAACCAAACCGTGACCACGAACGTTACATTGCAAATCGGGAAGACAAGCTCAACGGTGGAGGTGACGGCCGCGCCTGCGGCCATCGATACGACCACCGCGCAATTGCAGACCAGTTTCGAAACGAAGCAGGTGGAGGATTTGCCCTCGGCAAGCGGAGGTCAAGCAGGGTCGGGAGTTCTGAACCTGTCGCTTCTTGCCGCGGGAGTGAGCAGTAGCGGCGGCTTGGGCTATGGTATGGGACCGTCGGTAGGCGGGCAGCGGCCAACCAACAACAATTTCACCATCGAAGGTGTCGACAATAATTTGCTTTCCGTCACCGGCCCCGCGGTTACGGTTCCGAACGACGCCGTGGCGGAGTTCAGCATGCTGCAAAACCAGTTCTCGCCAGATTTCGGCCACTCATCGGGCGGCCAGTTTAATCAGGTGGTAAAGAGCGGTACGAACGAATTCCACGGAAAGCTGTATGAGTATTTCGCAAACCGGAATCTGAATGCAGCCGACAACCTGAATTACGTACAGGGAAATCCGCTGCATCCGCGTTTCGACAACAATCGCTTTGGAGGTAACTTCGGCGGCCCGATCAAGAGGAACAAGCTGTTCTTTTTCGGAGATTATGAATTTCAGCCAATCGGTCAGACCGCCAACACCTTCAACTACGCGCCGACCGCTGCCGGTTACGCAACTCTGGCCGCTCTGCCCGGCATAAACGCAAACAACCTGGCGCAGTTCCAGAAGTATTTGGGTGCTTCGGCGAACACAAACGGTCCGGCTGTTCTGGTGGCGCCCGGTCCAGGAAGCATCGAGTTTCTAGGAACCGGCGTGTTTGCTCCGCAGGCGACCGGCGCCATCTCCATACCGACCGGTCAGTCCTCATTCGCGCTGCCGAATTACATCAACAATGAGTTTGGTGTCGGCTCCGTCGATTACACGATTTCAGACAAAGACTCCCTTCGCGGACGTTTTATCTTGAACCGGACGGGCGCGATCGACACCGCGGGCTTTCCATCGGTATTCTTCGGAGTGTCTCCGACTAACTCTTACATAGCAACCTTGTCGGAGTATCACACTTTCACGCCGATGCTGCTGAATGAATTTCGCGCGGGTTACAACCGTTTTCTGACGCGCTTGCCGGT
>JAVHMZ010276920.1:0-21015 GCA_034782995.1 Amazona versicolor
GGCGCGTGCCAAATTCTTTGTTTTGCCGGGTGCCCTTGCTCCGGCAGTGCCGGGTTGGATGAGGCGGTTGCGCTTCGACGTCGCCTACGACGGAACCGAGTTTCACGGCTGGCAGGTACAGCCGGGATTGCCGACCATCCAGGGCACCTTGCAGGCCTCGATCGGCGAAATCGAGGGTGCGCCCGTGCATGTGGAGGCGTCCGGACGAACCGACGCGGGCGTGCATGCGCTGGCGCAGGTCGCGGCCGTTACGCTGGACAATCCGATACCGCTGTTGAATTTCCAGCGCGCGGTGAATCGTTTGCTCCCGCCCGCCATCCGCGTCAGCCACGTGCGCGAGACAAGACTCGACTTCCATCCGCGCTTCCATGCCGTCCGGAAAACGTATGAATACCGGATCTACCGCGAGGAAATCTGCCCGCCGTTCGTGCGCCGCTATGTCCTGCACCATCCTTATCCTCTCGACGAAACGGCAATGGCAAAGGCGGCCATGCTCTATGAAGGCGAGCATGACTTCTCTGCGTTTGCCGCCTCCGATGAAGACAACGTGCCGGGGGAAGTGCGCTTGCGCCGCATATTTACGTCTGTGCTGGAACGCCAGGGCGCCATTCTGTCTTACCGGGTGTGCGGCTCTGGCTTCCTGAAGCACATGGTGCGCAACATGGTAGGCGTGTTGTTGGGTGTAGGGCGGGGCGCGTGGGGGTTGGACAGCGTGCCGGCACGGTTACTGTCGGGTAGCTGCATTCCGCCTGGGCCGACCGCGCTGGCTAGCGGACTGTTCCTTGTCTCAGTCGAGTACGACGATTAATTAGATACACAATGGCCAAGGCAGATTGCCCGCAGTGTTCGGGCACCGGGTGGGTGATTGTAGAGCGAAGCGGCATGTCCGCGGCCGAGCGATGCACGTGTGTGGGCGAGTCGGCAGCGGAGCATTACGAAGAGAGCGCCCAAATTCCGCCCAACTACCGCAATGCTTCGTTTGAAAGCTTTAACTTGCCTCGCGACAACCCGACGGCGCAGCGGACGCTTGCGGACGCCATGTTGGCCGTCTCTACATATTCCCGCCTGTTCCCCGATACACCTCGGCCCGGACTGCTGCTGGCCGGGCCGCCCGGAACCGGCAAAACCCATCTGGCAGTTGCAGCGCTCCGGCGCATGCTCTCGCGCGGACACGCCGGCTTATTCTTCGACTACCAATTTCTGTTGGAGCGCATTCGCGATGGCTACAACGAGACGCTCGGTACCAGCAGCAAAGAGGCTTACCGCAGTGCGCTGGAGGCAGAGGTCTTGCTACTGGACGACCTCGGAGCCCACCGTATAACCGACTGGGTCGAGGATACAGTGACGTCCATCATCACCTACCGGTACAACCAGCGGCTGCCTTTAATAGCGACGACGAACCTAATGGATCCGGACATCGGCGGTGTCGCCGTGGAGCGCACGGGTGCCGGTGCTGGCCGAAGTTTCCGCACCTCGCTCGAAGAGCGTATTGGCGAGCGTGCGCGTTCACGATTATTCGAGATGTGCCAGGTCGTCCGCATGCCTGCTGTCGCCGATTACCGAGTAAAGTCGCAGCGGGGATGACGCCGAACGGCCCGCATAACCAAAAGCGATCCGTCGAAGCTGACAAGCAACAAAGTTGTAAAGATTTATCTACCGGGTAGCGTTTGCGCCTGTCCTGGCGTAGCATTGCGTTGTCCAGCGTTAGTTTCGTCTCCTCTAATCGAATCTCGGGCGAATGCTTCTCCATTTACACGGAGCGCTGGATGGAAGAATTCTAATGCTCTTTTCAACATCTTCGAATATTCCAGGGAGCCGCCGCCAATTTCTGAGAGCTAGCGCTGCGACTGCAAGCTTCGCAGCCGTCACCAGAGCGAATGGGCAAGACTTGGTGTCAGCCGAGGACGATGCTCGCGGTGCAGCCAGTAGCGCCCGCGCTCGTCGTATGTATCGAATCCGAACCAAAGCCGCTCGGATGCATCTCCTCGAACCAGTGCCCGAGCACAAGGACAACGGCGATGAGGAACGCTACCCGAACCGCATCGGTAGCTATACGAAGGGCTTACTCCATGACGCCTTCGGAGAGGTCGATTCGGGAGCTTACGATTCACTGCTGCGGGCTGTGCACAGCGAACACCCGAGCGACTTCGATGAAATCCCGCTTGGTGGCACCGTGCGACTGGTTAATCCGCAAGGCGGCATAGCTTTTGACCTCGAGGGCACGGACTCACACCAGACCTACAGCCCTCCAGCTCCAGCCCTTGCTAGTGCCCGTCGTGCTGCGGAAGCCATTGAAGTCTATTGGCACGCCTTGTTGCGCGACGTTCCGTTCTCCCGGTACGGAACCGATCCGCTTGCCCAGATGGCAATCGATGAGCTGAATCGGCTTTCCGACTTCTCCGGCCCTCGTGACGTCTCCTCGCGCCAGATCACACCGCAGACTTTGTTCCGCGGGTTTTCTCCGGGGTGCTTGGTGGGGCCTTACATCTCGCAATTCTTGTATTACCCGTTTCAGTACGGAGCGGTGAGAGTCTCACAACAGATCCAAACCAGTCTGCCGCTCTCGGAGGGCGGCACGGACTGGCTGACCACGTTCGATTCCTGGCTGCGTTGTCAAAACGGGATCGGTCCGTTTGAGCAGGATCGCATCGATCCCACGCTGCGCTACATGCGGTCCGGCCGTGATCTCTGTGCGTACGTGCATTTGGATGTGTTGTTTGAGGCGTATTTCAACGCCTGCCTCTGGTTGATAGATAATGGGGCGCCGCTTTCGCCGACCAATCCATACCGCTCTATAAAAAACCAGTCAGGCTCCGCGACGTTCGGCGCTGCGTTCGTAAAAAGCTTGGCTGCAGAGGTTACCACTCGCGCGTTGAAAGCGGTCTGGTATCAAAAGTGGTTTGTGCATCGCGTGCTGCGGCCGGAAGCGTTCGGTGGCTTGTTGCATCTCACCCTGACGCAGCAGCGCAACTACCCGCTTCACCGCGAGGTACTCAACTCGAAAGCTGTTGCCGAGACAGCACGTCGCAATGGAACCTACCTGCTCCCTGGTGCCTTTCCGGAAGGTTGTCCGCAGCACCCGTCATATGGCCAGGGTCACGGCGCTGTTGCCGGGGCATGCGCAACCATTCTCAAAGCCTTCTTCGATGAATCGTGGGTTCTTCCTAACCCTGTTGTGCCCACCGACGATGGCACGCAATTGCTGCCATATACAGGCGCTGATGCTGGGCAGCTCACCGTAGGCGCAGAGATGAATAAGCTCGTCTCAAATATCGCGATCGGGCGCAATCACGCCTCCGTTCATTGGCGCTCCGACTATGAATCGTCGGTTCGCTTGGGCGAGCAGGTTGCCATCAGTATTCTGCGGGATCAGACACTGACCTTTTCTGAGCCCTTTGCGGGTTTCACCTTCACAAGTCTTGACGGAGAGAAGATCACAATCTGAGTAAAGATTGGAAAGGACGTGACTTGTGCTCCGATCACTCGCCGCTTAACGTGGCGAGCCGATGAACCCACTCCGAAAAATGAGGGCACTCAGAAAGCATCTTCTCGAGCCCGATTGCTTGGGCGGCTTGTAGACCATCTATTACTTTTCGGTAGCCACGGTGAACCTGTAGAATCCGTTTGGATGGCGCTCCGTCCGCACTGACGTTTATATCTTCAGGAGTTTCAAACTGATCTCGGACTCTCTGAAGGTAGTCTGTTAGCTGCTCCCTACCAATCGCAGTAGCAAACAACCTGGGATCACTGAAAAGCAGTGCTTCGAATTCGCAGACTTGAATGTAAGGTATGAATTGCTTGCCCCCGTTGGCAATCGCAAGAACACCGCTTATGTCATCTCCAACGCTTTTTTCTATTTTCAGAGCTCGTTGAAGCGTGACAGGTTCATCGGCAGCAGAGTCTCCTGGAAATCCCCGCCCCAGCCCGTAGAGATCGATCATCATCGAGCAATGAACGCGTCTATGTTGCTTGAGGATGCGGGTAACATCGTTCTTGACTCTCTGATAATCTGTGTGACCCCCCTTCTTTCCGGGACTGCCCAAGATGATCGGCGTAGGATGTATGCGATGCTTCCAGAGACTCGGAGCGAGGATGTTCTTAACAAAAGCTTCTTCTGTTTGACCCTCTACAACTATGAAAAGATCTATCAATGCGACCGCGGATGAGCTTCAGGTGCCTCAGAGCTAGCGGGACGACCACCCAAGACATTTTTCTGCCATAACTCACTCAATGAGTACTCCTCCAACCAGGATTCAAGGTCCTCCTTCTTAAGCCTCTTGAAAATAGACTCATCCTGCTGGCGGTCGACGACGATGATCTCGCTTGGTTCGAACTCATTGAGAAGCAGAACAGACTGCGTCGAGATAATTAGTTGCTTGTCGTATTCATTCGCGACTTGACGGAAAAGATTCCCGAGCAGTGTAAGGGCGTAAGGGTGCAAGCCTAGCTCAGGTTCGTCAAAAAGCATGGTTGACGGCTTGTCGGGCTGCAGAAGAACAGTGGCTAAACACATAAATCGTAGAGTGCCGTCGGAAAGCTGATTTGTTTTGAATGGATAATCAGAGTCCCTCTGTCTCCATTCGAGCTGGATCATCTCTTCGTTGCCGGGAATCGGCCGCAGTAAGAAATCATCGAAGAACGGCGCAGCCAGGCGGACTGTATCGCGAATTTGCAGATATTGACTGCGATGCGTCTGTTTGAGTTTGTAGAGGAATGCGGCTAAGTTCTCTGCATTCGGTCCAAGAGCGACGTTGTTGTTGAGTGGCTGCTGCCGCCGCACGCCAGCAGTGGCACTCGTGTCATGGAAGTGATAGACCACCCAATCTGATATCGTTTCAAAGATGTAAGTGGGAACTCCTTTGTACGAGGTTTCACGGTCAGAAGAATCCTTTAGTCTCGCTTCATAGTGCCCCAAGCCGAAAGAGTCCCAATTCTCAGATCTGTAATCCCCGAAGAAGACAGTCCTTTCTTGGGTAAAGTAGAATCGTCCGTCGCTCGTTGGAACAAGCCGAAATTCATATCCATTTCTCCCAAAATAGATTCTGGCGTATAACTGCGGAGATTCCTTTGGACCCAGGAACAGAAAAGCATCTGCACCTCCTTCATGTGCGATCGCCGATTGCAACCGCTGCATAACTAGTTCTTTCAGAAGGCGGAAAAAGCTGATGAAGTTGCTCTTTCCCGCACCGTTGCTTCCGATCAAAACATTTAGGGGGCCTAACTCGAACTCATGCAATCGCCTTATCGACTTGAAACCCTCAATGGTGATGCTCTTGACTGTTCCAGTCATGGTTCTAGGCTCAGGTTACCGTGTACGATTTCCAGTGCAGCTATCCGTACAGCTACGGCTACTCCACATCCGGAGCTTTCGCCCCCGCATCTCCGTCCAGGTACTTGCGGAACCACCAGCATTGCCAGTTCAGGCTTTCCACCAAGTGCTTTGGCTCGCCGGTGCGCGTCAGGTTATGGTTCTCGCGCGGAAAAATGACCAGCTCGCTCGGCACATGGTAGTGCTGAAGCGCTCGGAACCATTGCTCGCCTTGCTCCAGCGGCACGCGGTAATCGTTATCCGAGTGCAGAATAAGCGTCGGAGTCTTCACGTTGCGCGCATACTTCAGCGGCGACGCATTCCAATACTGATCGAAGTCGTCGAACAAAAGGCCGCGGAAATCATCCTCATGCCCGTAGGCCCCGTCTCGCGTGCCCTCGTCGCTGATGAAATTAGAAACACTGCGGAGCGTGACCGCTGCCTTGAAGCGATTGGTGTGCCCGACGATCCAGTTGGTCATAAACCCGCCATAACTTCCGCCGGTCACGCCCAGGCGCGCGGTGTCAATGTCCTTATCTGCCGCGATCGCCGCGTCCAGGCCGGCCATTACGTCGGTGTAATCCATACCGCCCCAGTTGTTCACAATGCCTCGCTCGAACTTCTCGCCGTAACCGGTCGACCCGCGCGGGTTGGCGAAAAACACGCCCCAGCCGCGGCCCGCGTAGACCTGGAACTCGTGATACCAGTCCACGCCATACTGCCCCGCTGGACCGCCGTGAACGCTGAGGATCAGCGGATATTTTGTCCCAGACTGATGGCCGAGAGGACGCACCAGAAAGCCGTCAATGGCTAAGCCGTCACGGCTCTTGTAAGGAAGCCGCTCCACCGTTGCTGCTTGACGTTGCGACCAGAGAGCGCCGTTGAAGTCGGTCAAACAGCGCTCACCGTTGCCGTCCAGGTCGGACACAAAGAGCTCGTCCGGTCGCGCAAATGTGTTCTGCAGGTAGACCATAGTGCCGGCACCAGACGCCGCGGAATAGCCGTGCACGGCCCGCTCGCCGTGTGTCAACTGCTGTACCTTGCGCTCGTTAAGGTCGGCCCGGAACAGATGCGTGGTCCCGTGAGTGCTGGCGCTAAAGAGCACTTCGTGATCGCTGGCGCCCCAGTGCATCTCGCCTGGTATCAGATCTAATCCGTCTACAGCGAGATTGGACGGCGCGGAAGCGTCGGCTTCGCGCAGGTACAGCTTTGGAAACTGACGTCGCGCAGTCTGCCCTGCAAAGATCAAACGCTTGCTGTCGGGCGACCAGCGTGGCAAATCGTCCTGGAACGCGTGGTCCGAAATTCGAAGCGGTGTTCCGCCTTCTGCCGCTATCGTCCATACATCGGTGTTTTCATCGCCGTCGTACTCCTTGCCGGTTCGATTCGATACGAACGCGATCTTCGTGCCATCGGGTGACGGCTGCGGATCGGTGTCGTTCCAATCTTCGCCGTTGGTGATTTGTTTCGCACCACCCTCGCCATCGGCGCGGACCAGGTACAAGTGCGTTCGCTTATCGTCGAACCAGCCCGTGTCGTTGAACTTGTAGTGAATGTGGCGATAATGCCGCACATCGCTCTTGCGATCGGCAACCTTCACCGCGTCACTCGGGCCGGACCTGCCGGTCAATACCAGGCGGGAGCCATCCGGGAACCAGGCCAGCGACGTGGCGCCATTCTTGAGGTCCGTTATTTTCTGGGCTTCTCCGCCGCCCTGCATCGGTAGCACGTAAAGCTGCGGCTTTGGCGCCTCACCCTCTCCGTCCTCATTTCGCCGGGCCGAGAGGAATGCCAAACGTTTTCCGTCTGGACTCCATCGCGGGCTGCTGGCGTTAAAGCCTTCGGCTGTTAACCTGCGCGGCTCACGAGTGGGAGGCGAAAGCAAAACCTCGTATAGTGCTGTATTGCGCCGGTTATGCTTCGCGTCCACGGTCGACACCACCACCACCGCGCGTGCCCCATCAGGCGCAATTTGAGGATCGCTGAGCGCTTTGATCCCAAAGTAGTCCTCAGCCGTGATGGGCTTGCGCTCGTCGGCCCAACCAAGGCCCGCGCCAGCGGCTAACAGCGCAACAACAGCGAATATCTTCATTTGTTGCAGGATAAGTGAATGCCTTCGGAACTTTATGGCTTCGAATTGGAACGGTTCGATGGACATTGCATTTCGGCCGGTGAGTTTCGCGGCCAGGTGTTGCTGATAGTCAACACCGCGAGTCGCTGTGTCTTCACGCAGCAGTATCGAGGCCTGCAGCAATTGCAGGAAAAGTTCGGCGGCCGCGGCTTCAATGTTCTCGCTTTTCCGTGCAATCAGTTCGGCGCGCAGGAGCCGGGCACTGCTAACGAGATTGCCTCCTTTTGCCAAATGAATTTCGCAGTTAGCTTTCCAGTCTTCGCCAAAGTGGACGTGAACGGCCCTTCAGTACATCCGTTATTCCATTACTTGAAATCCCACAAACCTGGCTTCTTCGGTCGCTCCGAAATCAGTTGGAACTTTACGAAATTCCTAGTCGATCGAAAAGGTACAGTGCAGGCCAGGTTTGCGCCTCTTACCAGCCCAGCTCGGGTTGCAGGCCGCATTGCCTCTTTACTCGATTGATCGTTGAGCCTATAATCGCAGGCTACATATGCACGTACGGCAGCGGGGATTTCGGGTCGTAGTGTCTCTTTTGGCGGCAGGATTGTGGGTCTCAGCGCAGACATCCACATCCCAGATCACCGGAACAGTGAACGATTCCACTGGTGCCGTTGTGCCTGGTGCAAACGTCGCCGCGCTAAACGACGCCACCGGTTCTGCGCTGCGGCAAGCGACTACCAGCGCGGGAGTCTATGCCTTCTCGTCCATTCCCGTCGGGCAGTACACCGTCACAGTCGAGGCTCCGGGTTTTAAGGCGGCCAAGAAATCGGGAGTGACGCTACAGGTCGCCACCGTCAGCACTGTCGATTTCACTCTCGAAATTGGGCAGTCGAGCGAAACGGTAAGTGTGGAGGCCGCTCCGCCGACCATTGAGACCAGCAATGCCAAGCTGGGCAGCGTCGTCACCCAGAAAGCCGTGGAAAAGCTACCCCTGAACGGTCGCAATCCACTGAATCTCATCACCTTGCAACCAGGAGTTGTGCAGACCAGCGCGGGCGGGGTAAACGTCAACGGCTCGAGGGCCGCCGCCACCAATGTGACCATCGATGGCATCGATGCCAACGAGTCCACCAACCCGAGCATCACCAACAACATCTACCGCCTGAGCCCTGACAACGTGCAGGAATTTCGGGTCACCACCAGCAATCCAAGCGCCGAGGAGGGACGAAACAGCGGTGCCAACGTCACCATTGCCACGCGCGCTGGCGGCAATAAATTCACTGGTACCTTTTACGAGTTCTTCCGCAATACAAAGCTCAACGCGGCCGACTTCTTCACCAACGCGAACAGCACGCCCAAGCAGCAACTGAAACTGAATCAATACGGGGTCGAAGTGGGCGGACCCATCAAGCGAAATAAGACATTCTTCTTCGGCAGCTACGAGGGCCAGTATGTGAATGTCGCGCTGCCGATCACACAATCATTTGGAACTGTATTCCTTTACACCGTTCAGGCACGCGCCGGCAACTTTCGATATTGGAAAGCCGATCGCAACACGCCCTTCATCATCAACGGCGCACGCATCACAGGTAACAGCCCCTTGCTGGTCAATCCACAGACCGGGACACTGGCGGGAAGCGTTCGAAACTGCATCGGATCGTCGGATACCAACTGCGTCGCAACTTACAACATTCCGGGAAGCGATCCGCAAAGGATCGGTCTGGACCCGGTTATCTCAGGCCAATTAAACGGTTATCCGCTACCCAACAACTTCAGCTCTGGTGATGGCCTGAACTATGGAAGTTACTTCTGGAACTCACCCAACCAGACCCGCGGTCCGCACTACATGGGCCGTATCGATCACATCTTCGACGAGAACAATCGCATCTACGGCCGGTATCTTTATGCAGAACAGAGCACGCTAGGCGGCGACCCTCTGAACAGTCGTCCGCAGGTGCTTCCGGGATTGCCAACGCTTGGAGAGGTATTTCGTCCAAGCCACAACTTCGCGCTCAACTACAACCACGTGTTTTCCCCTTCCGTGGTGAATGAGCTGACGCTTGGATTCTCTCGATTCAACTTTCTCTTCACGCAAGGCGAGGCTAATCCAGACTTCCCGAACATTCCCTCGTATGCCTACAACCTTGTCAGCACTCCTTTTTCGAACACGCCCCGCACCCAGCGCATTGTGACCACGCCGCAGATCATCGACAATCTCTCCGTCGTGAAATCCAAACACGTCCTGGCATTCGGGACAAATATCCGGCTTTATCAGCACAACGACAAGCGAGGCCAGCCTGGCGGCTTTAACCTAACGCCCACCTTGTCGTTGAGTGCGACCAATCGGCCGCCGAGCGGCTTTACTCTGCCCGCAGCGTCGGCGATCAGCTCGACCGATCTCAGCAATCTGCAAGGCATTATCAACAATCTTCTGGGCATTCCGGCAACGTTGTCGCAACGGTTCCTGGGCGATCTGACGACCAACGGATATCTCCCTTACCTGTCGGGCGATAAGTCGGTGACCTACTTTGCAGAAGGTCAACGAGTAAAGCAGTTTGACTTCTACGCGCAGGATCAGTGGAAGTTGCGCCCAGACCTCACAATAAGTTACGGCGTGCGCTGGGAAATAAATCCCGCACCAACGGAAGCAGCAGGCCGGGTGTATGTGCCGAACCTGCCAATCGATGGATCGCGAGGTCAGGTGACATTCGTAAAAGCGGATCGCTGGTTCAATCACAACAATCTCGGTGCTTTCGCGCCACGCATCGGAATCGCCTGGAGCCCCGCTAATAGTTCAAGGCTTGTGATTCGAACCGGGTATGGCATCTCGTACGACATCATCTCGTCGTTCCAGGTAACGGCAGTCGCTAGTTCGGTTCCCGGCTTGGTTTCGGTGTGTAGCGCAACTCTGGGTTCTGCCGCTGCGGTGTCGCCTGGGTGCGCAGGCGTCCCCGATATCCGGATTGGACAAGGCTTCCCCCAAATCCTGCAACCTCCTATTTCCAGCCCTAGAAGCCTTCTGCTGGCGCCGGCGCAGTTGCGCACAAACGCACCTGGCCTGGTCGTCTTCGATCAAAACCTCAAGCTCCCGACGGTTCACGAGTGGAACTTCACCGTGCAACACCAGCTTGGAAATAGTTTGGTGGCATCAGCCGGCTACGTGGGCCGGCGTGGTACGCGATTGTTCCGGGGCTATGACATCAACCAGGTTGATGGGACGCCAATCTTGCCGCAATTCCTCGCCATGCAACGCAATGTGACGGCCGGCTGTAATGCGGACGGTTCCGGCTCGTGTGTGGGCGGAGTGCGGGTAACTATTCCCGGCATTAGCTCCGCGTTTCTAAATTCGGCCACTACGCTCACCGACCTTCGTCAGAATGCCGCAGGTAATTTCGCGGGCCGCATCGAGAACACAACGTTATTGGCGCACCTGCGTCCAAATCAGCAGTTCTCCGCGATCACCTACTTAGATAGCGGTGGCGATTCGTATTATCACAGCTTGCAAACGGCATTGCAGAAGCAATTCTCGAGCGGGCTGTTGCTCGGCGTAACTTATACGTGGGGGCGTTCTATTGACGACCTGTCCGGCGATCCCGTTGGGGCAAGCTCCAGTGGTGGTCTCACCACCACTGGCACGAACACGCCAGTGAACATACGCAATTTCCGCCGTCTTCGCGCTCGTTCGGATTTCGACCGCAAACACGCCGGCACCGTCAACGCGATCTACGAGCTTCCGTTTGGCAAAGCCAAGCCGCTGCTGAACTCGGCTCCTGGATGGGTCAATCAGATCGTGGCGCACTGGAGTTTGAACGGTATCGCAACGGCACAGTCTGGTGAACCATTCAACATCCTGAGCGGTGCACTGACATCCAACGCCAGCCATCAGTCTTACGTGGCCCTCGCAGGCTCCCGTCCGCCTGAGCCCGAGCTTCAAAACCTTCCGGGCGTTATCGGCCCCGTGCTGTTTCGCGACGCCACCGGATTAGCTCTGCCAGCTCCGGGCAGCGACGGCATCGGTCGCAACGTCTTTGAAGGCCTTTCCTACTGGGACATCGACCTGAGTGCCACCAAAGGCTTTGATCTCACAGAACGACTGCACCTCACGTTCCGGATGGAGGCATTCAACGCCTTGAATCACACGAACTTTACGCCGGGCTCGAATACAACGTCCCTGAACTTCCTTTCACCCAGCTTCGGGCAGAGCTTAAATACCGTGGGCACCGCCGCGACGCGCAACGTCATTCAAACAGGCGAGCCAGGCCGAGTCCTGCAACTAGCGCTGAAGCTGTATTTTTGACCTATGCTGGAAACATGATTACCGTTTCACTTACTCCCGAGCGCTATGCTGAACTTGCACAATTCGCTGAGAAGCAGGGGCAAACGGTAGAAACCGCGCTGGACGAGTTATTAGCCTGCCATTTCGTTTCAAACGCAGAGAATGATGAAGAGATCCGTAGAGGTATAGTCGCCGCAATAGAACAAGTGGAAGCGGGCGAGACTACACCGGCTGAAGAGGTATACGCCTGGATACGCGAGAAGCATGGTCTATGAGATTGAGTTCTCACCGCTTGCGCGTTTAGATCTTGACGAGCTGATCACCTGACTTATCAGCCAGAATGCAAGTTCAGCTGCCGAAGCTTGGCTAGCGGGTCTGAAGGCCGCGGTGGAGTCACTGCGGCATTTGCCTGCCAGATGTGCGGTGCTACGAGTGGAACCAAGAACTGATTTCGAAGTCCGACAGCTAATCTTTGGACGTAAGTCGAACGAATACCGGATAATCTTTCACATCCAAGACCGCAAGGTTCAGATCCTCCGCATTGTGCACGGTCGCAGACTTATACGAAAACGCTGGAGGAAGCGCCTCCAGCGGGTCAGAAGTCTTCTGCCGGCCAAACCGCATGCCAAGTTTGCCTTCTCAGAGCCGCGCAGTTCGCCGAAGCGCAGTAAGCTTCATCGCTTCCCCGGCACGCCAAACTTTCGGCTCGTATCATCTAGCACCAGCACCCAGTCAACGTTCTCGCCTTCGTTCGGCGGGCTGAACTGCATCTCAACCTGCTTTCCCTTCTCACCCTCGTCTCTGGCATTCCCCGTTCGCGGGTCGAACCACCAAACATGAAGCCGGTTGCCACTCAATTTTCCGGTTCGCACAGTGAATAGCCGTGGCGCGGGAACGTACACCAGCGCATAGGCGCCATCGCCGTCGCGTGTCGCAACCATACGCTTCAAACCGGCCCCGGGATTCACCAACAGTTCGTCGTCCGGAACG
This sequence comes from Amazona versicolor, assembly GCA_034782995.1. Classification (NCBI taxonomy): domain Eukaryota; kingdom Metazoa; phylum Chordata; class Aves; order Psittaciformes; family Psittacidae; genus Amazona; species Amazona versicolor. The sequence goes on from JAVHMZ010276920.1 coordinate 12,649, forward strand.
CGGGTTAGAAACGGCCGGGATTCCAGAAGCCATCGAGCCCACTGCATCTGCGCGGCGCCAGGATGGTCCGCCGCCTCTTGCCAGGTGGTAAGCGGCCCGTTTACCGGCTTGCGTTTGGAGGAAGCAAACTGCCACACAGCGTGGTTGCCATACGTATGTCCGAAAGCGCCCGCAAACAACTCCCAGTAAAGATAGTGCCGCACATCGGCAGCATTCGAGTAGCCGCGCGTCTTCGCGTCAAAGCAGATTGGATGATCTTCGTACAGAGGCTCGCCATCCATCACGGGCTTCACCGGCCGCAGTTGGTAGTCTTTGCTAATGGTCGTCCACGCTGCTTTCTCAACGCAGTGCCCGTTCTGATGCATGTTGAAGCTGAGCCACGGATCATGGTGAAAGAACTGTGACGAAGAACCCAGGTCGGCGGGACTCGGATGAAAAGTTATGAGCGTTGTTGCGTTCGGCCCTGCGCCCTCTTGCAGGCCCTTCGCCATAGAGCGCCAGATTGCGGTTTGGCTGGCCTGAAAAGGACTGCGATCACCGCCTAAGATCCAGATGACATTCTTCCCGCCGTAGCGCCGGCCCAGAAACACTCCATAGGTGTATGCCGATTCCGGCGTGAATATGTTGTCTTCCGTCATCCACCGTCCCCAGGTAGGAAGCAGGCCGACGTAGAGCCCCAGCCCGTTAGCCCTCTCGACGATCCAGTCCACATGTTGAAAGTAGGCATCCCGGGGTCGCGCCGGATTACGGTCTTCCAACGGCAATTCGCCATACGCATTCGGCTCGGTGAGGCTATCGAACTCGGCCAGAACGACCGTTTGAATCACCGTAAATCCCTTACCTGCACGATTCCGCAAATAAAGGTCCGCTTCGTCGCGACCGAGACGGTGCAGCAGTTCCCACGCCGTGTCACCGAGATAGAAGAACGGTTTGCCGTCTGAGTGGACGAGGAACCGGCCGTTTTCGCTGACGCGAAGGTCCGAGGCTTGCAAACCGCCCGTTATACAAGCAGCTAATGCCACAGTCACAAGCGCAAATCTCGTTGAGAAGGAGCGACGTCTCTTCGCACTCTGATAGTGCATGCTACGCACACTCTCGTTCCGCATTCTGCCGGCACTCCTTGCGCTCTTGAGTCTAACCGCCGTAGCTGCGCCCACTCGCTCACAAAGCGGTAAGCGCAGTACGGCCGCCGCTCCCGCTCCGGTCAGTGATGCACAAATCGATGCAACCCTGAAAACGAAACTGGCCAAGAGCAAAATCGGGCAGGACGGTCTCAAATACAAGGTTTCTCATGGCGTCGTGACCTGGGAAGGCAAGACGGACGTCATGCAGCACAAAGGCGCTGCCACCCGTATGGCCCACTCGGCAGGAGCTACGCAGGTAGTAAACAACATTCAGATCAGCGCAGCTGCTAAGCAGAAAGCCGCAGCCAACCTTCAAAGAAATAGCGGCGCCGCGCCAAAGCACGCCACCGTTTTATAACCAAGCTGCTTGCGCCTGACCCGGCAAGGGGCGCGAGAACTTTGGCGGAACTAGTGCACTGGTCTTATAGGAGTTTTGCGGCGCAGGCACTCGCGCCCGAGTGCGCTCCATTTCTCTTATCGTTGAGCCGCCGATGAACAGCCGCAAGCTAGCGATGATGGCAGGGTTCTCCGCCGCTGTATTGTCTCTGTTTGCGCTCGCCTGGTTTGCGCTCGCCTGGTTCGCCGGTTCAGCTCCCAATCGCTTAAGCTCTAGCCATCGCATAGCGCGGCTGCTCGGTGCGGAAACATCGCATGCTGTCTCAATCACCGGGGAGGTAACCTACTGCGATCCCGATCGCGGAACCTTATTCGTGCAAACGAAAGATCGCGGCTGGCGAGTGGAAACCGCCGAAATCGATACCGCCATTGTCCGTGGGGCAACTGTGCAGGCATCAGGAGTAGTGACGGAAGACGCCGGTTCTTCGCTCATCCAATCAGCGACTGTGCTGTTCATCAAAGGGAACTCTGTTCCCCCCGCACTCCCAATCACCGCTGCCCAGCTCTCGGATCTCTCGCTAGTGAACCGCCTTGTGAGCGTCGAAGGCAAAGTGATCACGTCCAAAGCCGAGCGGCAAGGCGAGCTTGACATTGCTACGCAAGTTGGCTCAAAGATTGTAGAAGTAAGGGTCTATGACTGGCGCGAGCTGAACCCTGACCGCATGGCAGGAGCTTCCATACGTGTCAGAGGCGTTCTTGAGAGCGGTGGCCATGGTTGCGCTTACGAGAACTGCCCTGCGGTCCTCCGTAGTAGCCGGTCAAACTTAAACATCCAATATCCAGAAGCCGCTGAATCGGGCAGCAAGCCGGATGGCGATAACCGTCTTCTGACCCGCGTCGCTGATATTCATTCTCTATCCTCGGCCGAGGCAAACAAGGCACGCCCTGTAAGGATCACCGGCGTGGTCACTTCTTACAACGCGTTGTATGCATTCCTCTTCGTGCAGGACGCGACAGGAGGGATCTACGTCGAGGGAGCCAACGGGGATATTCACATTGCTCAGGTTGGACAAGAGGTTGTGATAACTGGCCGAACCGGCGCGGGCCAGTTTGCGCCGGTTATCGTTCAGGCTCGAATCGAAAGCAGTAGGCCCGGCCGACTGCCGAATCCCAGGCGAACTGATCTCGACGTTGTGATGGCAGGCACCGAGGACAGCAATTGGGTAGAGATGGAAGGCATTGTCCGCTCTGCCTCCTGGGAGCACCATCTCGCCTATCTGCGCGCTGAATCAAATGGTGTTCCTTTCCGCATTCTTGTGACAGGCGTCAAAGAACTGCCCCTGGAGCTGATCGATGCCAAGGTGCGCCTGCAAGGCGTCTGTGCGACGGAGTTCAATCTGCGGCGTCAGATCACCGGCTTTTATGTCATCACCCCCTCGCTCGACTTCGTTCATGTACTCGAATCCGCGAAAGACACATCTGCCATTCGTGCGCGGCCGATTCAAGAGTTTGGATCCTTCTCGCCGAATATCCGGCCTGGGCATCGAGAGCGCGTCCTTGGCGTGGTCACCTATCGATCGCAACAAGTGATCTACATCCAGGATGGCGCCGGATCTCTACAAGTGGAGTCGGCAAGGCCGGTGGAGCGTATTGACGTTGGCGATCGTGTCGAAGCCGTCGGATTCTCCACTCCAAAGGCATTTGGTCCCCTGCTGTTGGAAGGCGAGATCCGCAAACTTGGACGCGATCCCCGGGGCATCAGCCCGAAAAAGATGACCGCCGAAGACATAATCGATCGCGGTGTGGAAGGGGATCTGGTATCGATTGAAGCGACTCTCAACGACCGTGTTCCTTCTGTCAGTGGCGAGCTCATGATGATGCGCGCGGGACGTGTCGCCTTCCCGGCGCGTCTGGAGAACCGGCGCGGACCTTCGGTCAGAATCGGCTCCACCTTGCGCCTCACCGGCATCCCCGTGCTGCAATCCCGGCGCGGCCATCCTTACTCGGCGGCCTCCTTCACATTGCTACTGGGTTCACCGGACAGCGTGCAGGTTCTTCGCGAGGCATCTTGGTGGAGCGCCCGATCGGTCATCTATGCGCTGTGTGCAGGCGGTCTGTTATCCGCTGTCATCGCCTTCTGGGCTTTTCTCTTGAAAAGGCAAGTCCGGCGGCAAACCAGCGTGATCCAGCACCAACTGGACGAGGCGCACAATTTGCGAGCCCAAGCTGAATCCGCAGCCCGCGTGAAGAGTGACTTCCTTGCAAACATGAGTCACGAAATTCGCACACCGCTCAACGGCATCATGGGCATGACTGACCTCGCTCTCGGGGAGACTTTGAATTCCACAGTGCGCGATTACCTGGAGACGGCGCGAAGCTCAGGCGCCAGCTTGCTGCAAGTGATCAACGACGTGCTTGACCTGAGCAAGATCGAAGCAGGGCACATGCAGATGGAGAAGATCGCCCTCGATCTTGATAAAACAATCGGAGAAGCCATCGTTCTTCTTAGACCGGCTGCAGCAGCCAAGACTCTGCAGATCGAATTGCAGTATTCCGAAACGGCACCCCGTTGGTTTGAGGGCGACCCGTCGCGTGTCCGTCAAGTCATCCTGAATCTGCTGGGAAACGCCGTGAAGTTTACGGATCGGGGAAGGATAACAGTCAGGGTTTCCTGTCAGCCAGCTCAAGACGGTATGGCGCGCGTACGTGTGGAAGTTCAGGATACGGGCATCGGCATACCGGCCGATAAACAAGCGAGCCTCTTTCAGAGCTTTACGCAGGCAGACACCTCCACCACGCGTAAGTATGGCGGAACCGGTTTAGGATTAGCGATCTGCAAACGTCTGGTCCAGTTGATGGGCGGCAGCATCGGGCTCCAGAGTGAGTACGGGAGTGGCAGCACCTTTTGGTTCGAGCTCTCCATGTCCCTAGCCGATCCACCCTCCCCGGTGCAAGCCCCAACTCCGACAGCGCTTCCGGTAGAGGGAAAACCCGCTTCCATTCTGCTCGCCGAGGATAATCTAATCAATCAGAAGGTGGTCATCCGCCTGCTCGAGCGTATGGGCTTCATCGTCCATTCGGTTATCGACGGTACCGGCGCGGCTGAAGCCGCAGAAGAGCAACGATTCGACCTGATTTTGATGGACTGTCAGATGCCAGGGTGTGATGGGTACGAGGCAACGAGAAAAATCAGAGAGCACGAATCCCGAAACAGTCGGCCGCGCACGCCGATTGTGGCGCTTACCGCACACGCCATGCCCGGTGATCGCGAGCGATGTCTCGCGAGCGGGATGGACGATTACCTGACCAAGCCACTTAAGACCGACGAACTGCGAAACACACTCGAACGCTGGCTGGGCGCGCGCGAATTCTCCAACAGTAAGTAGGCTGCTGGCCGGCGCCAAAGCGCAGTCAAACGGCCCCCGGCGATGCTAGAGTTGGGGTTGGCTTGCACTCTGCTGTCCGATGCGTAAATTTGTTCTGACCCTGACTGCTCTTTGCCTGAGCACACCGGCGTGGCCGCAAACTCCTGCGCCAAGCCCTTCCACAAAGCCTCCCGCTACCCAGACCACAACGGTTGCCAATCCCGACGCACTCCACGCGCGCGGACCGGAGTCGGTTGCGCAGCAAACGCCCGATAAAATCGTCGCTACCATTGGCGGCAAACCCGTGACGGCCCGTCAAGCTGTCGATCTCTTGAAGCCGTTGCGCCCTGAAGACCGCAAACGCTTCGAATCGAATTTGGCCGCCCTCGTACAGCAGATTTATATGGAGGAGCAGTTGGCCAACCAGGCCGCTGCCTTAAAGCTAGATACGCAGTCGCCGTACAAAGAGCAATTGGAGATCGCGCGCGCTAACATCCTGACGCAAGCCTATCTAACGAAGAAGGCGACAGATGGGCCGGGCGCACCGGATCCCAAAGCCTACTATGATTCCCACGCTGCCGATTACGAGCAGATCAAGCTGAGTGGCATCGTTGTCGCCTTCAATGCGCCGGGAACCCCGGCCGGCGCTCCCGGCGTAAATCGTACCGAGGCCCAAGCGCAAGATAAGGCCAACGATCTGGAGAAGAAGATAAAGGCAGGCGGCGACTTCTCCGCATTGGCGCGAACCGATTCCGACAATCAGCAATCGTCGGTCCGCGGCGGCGAGCTAGGCACGTTCCTGACGGGCGACAAGAACATCCCCGGCGCAGTCAAGACCGCCGTCACAAACCTGCAGGCGGGTCAGATCTCGGAGCCGGTTCGGATGCCCAACGGGTTCTACATTCTTCGAGTCGATAGCCGTGGCAAGCTCCCTTTCGATCAGGTGAAACCTGGTATCGAACAGCAGATTCAAAGCGAACGAGCGCAGATCGTGCTGAACCAGGAGCGCGACAACTTCAAAATTCAGGTACAGGATCCCGACTTCTTTAATTCGGGCGTGCCAGCTACTGCGCCACGCGTTCCCTCCCTGCAGCGTCCAGGGACACCAGCCTCTTCGGGGCCCACGGGAGTTCCGCAACCAAACAGTTCACAACGGTCTCCGGCCCGGCCGAACACCACCCCCACTGCTCCGCCCCGATAGCGATACGCCGCCCGCGATAGCGGCGCACGCCATCGACACCGTAGCGGGATTGCCTCTGTCCTTTCGCGCACCGGTCTCACTCGCGGTACGTCCGCAGCTGACCCGGCTGGGGCGGCAACTGTTATCTGGAAAAGATCGCGGCATTCCAGTGCATGCGGCCACGTTCATTCGAAGGCGCCGAATGGTGCTCGAACGCGAACTCTACGACACCCCCGCGCAGTTTCGCTTTGTACTGATTCACGAGCTTTTCCATTTTGTATGGGCGAAGCTCGGCAACGTGCGCCGCCGGGAATTCGAGCAGCTTTTGCGGGAACAAGACGCGCAATCCGAGGTTGGTGAGTCTTCCTCGGTGGCGCTGGAGGAATGGGTCGCAGACCGTCCATCTGTTTCCGCGTGGAAGAACTACGTCTGCGAATGCTTCTGTGATTCTGCTGCCGCCGTTTATTATGGCGGAGGTCCTTTGCTTGAATACGCACTTACCGGGCTGCAATGGATGGGCCGCCAAGAGTGGTTCCGAGATCGGCAGCGGAACGGATGGATAGTGTAGAGAGACTACCGCACGTGCTGTGGCGAACCGTTTCGCGCGCCTGTGAGCGGATTGCCTACCCAATCGGGCAGCATTGGTGCCCAGTTAGAGTCGTCGGGCAGCAGGGGGCCCGCTACAGATCGCGGCGTCATCAGTATGGATGAGATTAGCCAGTGGTTCTTCGACCTAATCATTTGTAGGTAGCTGATCCAGCTTGTGAGGTCCGCGCGGACTACTGCGGCGTCTCCATATCGATCGAAGATCAGCACGCCTCGCAGCTTGCCGTCTCGCGCGACCGCTTTCTTCCCGTCCATCAGCTTGAGTAGGCTTTCGGTGTTTTCTCGCAGGGGGAGGTTAGGTGAGAGCGTCCGTCGCACGCGATCGACATCATGCGCATAGAGTCCATCGATGTAGTCGAGAGCAACTCGACGGATCGCGTCACGCTCCATCTCCTCATAACGTAGCGGTGCCACGGCGCTGGCAAGCGGGGCAAGCGCCAGGAACAGGGGCACAAAGTGTCTAATCATGGATCCCCTCCACAACCTCAATACGCATGAAGGAGGGAGAAATTCCAAAGCGCCCCGAAATATTTAACAACCGCCGATCGACGCTACACTAAAAGTACGGTGCTAAATCGAAGCCGGGCTCTACTTACAATCTTTTCTATTGCACTTGCATTACTCGGTGCTTGTGCCTCGTCGCACCCGAGGAAAAGCGCAGCAAATCGTAAACCTGCCCCGGACTTCACGCTGAAGGACGCGGACGGTAATGCCGTGAAGCTTAGCGACTATCGGGGTAAGGTCGTCCTGCTGAACTTCTGGGCGACTTGGTGCGGCCCTTGCCAGGTCGAAATCCCCTGGTTTACCGAATTCGAACAGCAATACAAGTCGCAGGGCTTGGAAGTACTCGGTGTGTCGATGGATGAAGAGGGTTGGAAAGCGGTTAAGCCCTACCTTGCACAGAAGAAGATTAACTACCGCATTCTGCTTGGTGATGACTCGGTCGGACAACTGTATGGTGGCATCGAGTCGTTGCCGACTACCTTTGTAATCGATCGCGAAGGGCGCATCGCGTTTCCGCCCCATGTCGGATTGCCTCCTAAGAACGAATACCTGAATGAGATTCAAGCGCTGCTCAAAGACAATACGTCCACTCGCGCGAATTTCGTGCGTGCTCCTATCGTTGGCTGGCTTCGCCCAAGCGCCGCAGCGTCTTTCCGTTAAGACTCCGGCTCAGTTCACTCTCAAGGCAGGCGCGACGGCGACGGAACGGCTGCAAGTGGAGGTGCAGCCTGGATATCACGTCAACACCAACAAACCAAGAGGCGAGTTTCTGATCCCGTTAAAGCTGACTTGGGCGGGGGAATCCCTAATGGCAGCCGAGGTTCGCTATCCACAAGGCGAGGAGATTCAGGTGGGCCCTGACAAGCTGGCCGTGTTTACGGGCGCCTTCGCTATCGAGACTGAATTCAAAGCTGCTCCGGACGCGAAGAAGGGCCCGTCGATCGTCACAGGCAGACTCACATATCAAGCCTGCAACAACCAGATGTGTTTCCGCCCAGCGGCGGTCGACGTCAAGCTCCCTGTCGTCGTCGAGTAGAGTTGTGAGCTAGCGTTGCCCGGCAGCAGCATTCGTAGGCGCCTACTCCTGCGACCTGGCGGCATCGGCGATTGTCTCCTCTGCACGCCGGCCATGCAGCACTGCCGTGCAGAGTACAGCGAAGTATGGGTCCCGTCGGTCGTCACGCCGCTCATGAGGTGGGCAGATCAAGTTGATTCGTTGCTCAGGACGGGCATCGACAATTTGGATCTCTCG
>JAVHMZ010277950.1:0-47581 GCA_034782995.1 Amazona versicolor
GATTTTGTCGGAAGGGGCGCGCCTGCGATGTCGGAAAGTTGGGGACAGTGCTGCTGGGGTTAGACTCGTCAGCTTGTCGGGCGGGAGCCCGCACTGTTCCCGAGGCTTGTCCAGGGTGCTGGGGAAGTAAATTGGACTAGCCCACAACTCTTGCTCTCTCCCACGCCGTCCACGCCAGCGCCGTCGCGACCACTACCGCGCAGCCGATCACGTTGTACCAGAGAAACGACACGTCCGTAAATTTAGCCGCGACGAAGATTGCGGCCTCGCCGCACAGCACTCCAAGAAACGCTGCTGTTCCGCCGACTCGCTTGCAGAAAAACGCCAGCACGAAAACGCCCAGCAGCCCTCCGTAAAACAGCGATCCCACGATGTTGACGCGTTCTATGAGCGCCCCGAAGCCTCTCGACCCGGAGGCCGCAAAGGCCACTGCATAAGCACCCCAGACCGCAGTGAAAACGCGTGATGCCAACAAATAATGCCGATCCGAACGGTCTTTCACAAAGTGCCGCCGGTAAATGTCAACCACGGATACCGTCGCTAGCGAATTGATCTCGCCCGAAGTCGACCCCATCGAAGCCGAGAAGATGACGCCGATGATCAGGCCCACCAGGCCGATCGGCAGATACGTCTTTACAAACGACAGAAAGATGTAATTCGTGTCGTCGTATTTCGCACCGCCATGCAGGCGCCCGACAAGCTTCAGCGCGTTTGCGCGGCTGTGCTCGAAATTCGTCTGGGCACGCCGGAATTCGCTAATTTGTTCCTGCCTGGCCGCGCCGGTTTCGCCGCGCGATTCAACTACCTTCAGTGCAGCTTCCCGTCGCGCCTGAAACGCCCGTGAGAACTCCACTTCCGTTGGCTTCCAATCGGCGCTTTTCGCCGCCTGCTGCGCATCGCGGGGCTGGAAGATCATCGGCGAGGGGGCAAACAGTGAAAGCACAAACACCATCGCGCCAATGAACAGAATCACCAGCTGCATCGGGATCTTCACCACCGCGTTGAAGATCAGACTCAGGCGGCTTTGCGTCAGCGAGCGCCCTGTAAGGTAACGCTGCACCTGGCTTTGATCGCAACCGAAGTAAGCCAGCGCGAGAAAACCTCCGCCGATCAGCCCGCTCCAGATGTTGTAGCGGTCGCTCAGATTCCAGTGCAGGTCTACTATATTGAGCCGTCCTGCGACCCCGGCCAGGTGAACCGCGTCTCCGAACGAAACGTTGCGCGGCATCGCGTGTACGACCACGATCATGCTGATCACCAGCGCCAGAAAGATCATGCTCATCTGCTGCACGTCGGCCCAGGTGAGCGCCTTGATTCCGCCGGAAGCGGTGTAAATCACCACGAGAGTGCCGATCAGCACGGTCACCCAGCGGTCCGGCCAGCCCAGTACTGCCGCCAACGCCACAGCCGGAGCGTAAAGTCCGATCCCAGCAGCAAGCCCGCGCTGGATCAGGAATACGATGCTCACCAGCGCGCGCGTCTTAGCGTCAAAGCGGCTCTCCAGATACTCGTACGCCGTATACACGTTTGCGCGATGAAAGATCGGCACCGCGGTCGCGCACAGAATCACCATCGCAATGGGGAGTCCAAAGTAAAACTGCACGAAGCGCATGCCATCCACGTAGGCCTGCCCCGTTGTCGAAATGAAGGTTATCGCGCTCGCCTGCGTAGCCAGAATCGAAAGGCCCATGGCGTACCAGGGCATGGTCTTGCCGGCCAGCAGGAAGCGCCCCACCGTGTTGCTTCCGCGCCCGCGATACAGGCCGTAGGAAACCAGCGAAATCAGCCACGCAAAGAAGACGACCCAATCGACCGCCCTCATGCGAGAGCGCTTTTCAACCGTCTAACTGCGTCTCTGCTCACCTCACCCGTGACAACTTGCGGCCGGCGCGCCGCACGCCCCACGTGAACTTCGCGCAGCGCAGAGCCGTCTCTCAGGTCGGTCAATACTTCGCCGGAGACTCCTGCTCCCACCAGAATCGTGATCTCGGGCGCGGCCAGTTGCTGCCAAGCAAGGAGCCGGCGCTTTCTAGTCTCCCAATCGCCCGCACCACCGACGGTAAGAATGCGATCGACTTGCGGTGCGTGCTCCTTCAGCGCTCGGATCGCGGCTTCCGGGTCGGCGAGCTCGTCGAAAGCGCGATGAAAGGTAATCTCACAGTTTGGAGCAGCGGCTCCAAGCAGATCAATCGCTTCGATATCCAACCCGCCGTCTTTGACAAAACCCGCCACGATCCCGTCAATCCGCAGGCGTGCAAACTCCGCAGCGCGGCGCTGCAGAATCGAAATTTGATCTGCACCTCCCGCGCACATCGACGGGCTTTCACGCAACATGACTCGCACCGGCACCGTGACTGCCGCAAGAACTTCTTCAACGGTCGCAAGCTCCGGCGTCAGGCCGCCGTTGGCCAGATCCCTCACGAGTTCTAAACGGTCGGCTCCGCCGTCTTGCGCTGCAATGGCGTCATTCACAGACGTGATGATCACTTCCAGAACTTTCGCCATGTAGAGGTCTGCCGCATTCTAACCCGCGCAAATTAATTTCCGGCAATAAAATACCGCGTAGCCAGATACAGCAGTAAGATGAGGGCGAGCAGGTAGGCCAGGACCGCCGCGTAGATGTTTCGCCAGCTGCCAAGAAACGGCGGCGCTTCTTCGATAATTGGTTCTTGCTCGGAAGTATCCATGTGCTTTTAAGTTGGCTAGTTCCAGGCTGATTCGGCTAGGAAAACGCGCAGTAGAAAGCTAGTAAGTAAAGTACTAAAATGGAGATTCAGCATTTTGAGAGGGATCAGAGTGCCCGGTTCCGGCCGGGCATGTTTTTTGATCGCATACGCTAACAAAGCCTGTGGGAAATCAAGCCACGCGTCAGCCCATTAATGTTCTGATCGTCGACGACGAAGAGGCGCAGCGCGCTCCTATGGCGGCGATGGTTTCGGCGTGGGGTTTCGATGTCGAAACTGCTTCGGACGGTTTGGAAGCGCTGGAAAAACTGTCCTCGTTTTCAGCGAACGTAATCGTCACCGATCTCATGATGCCTCGCATGGATGGCTTCGAACTAATGCGGCGTCTTGGTTCAGGCGGAAACATGCCGCCTGCGATTGTTCTAACCGCCTTCGGAAACATTGAGACGGCCATTCAGACCATTCACGAACTAGGCGCTTTCTGGTTCATGGAGAAGCCGATTCAACCAGCCGCGCTTCGTGTGCTACTGGAACGCGCGGCGTCACAAAGCCAGCTCGCAGAAGAAGCCGAACGTCTTCATCGCCAGCTCGCCAACATTGGCGTTCTAGTCGACATGGTCGGCACTTCGCCGCAGATGCAGCAGGTGTTTAACATTGTTCAGCAGGTTGCGCCTAGCAAAGCGGCAGTGCTGGTCGTCGGTGAAAGCGGCACGGGCAAAGAACTCGTGGCGCGCGCCATCCATCAGCTCAGCCCCCGGAGAAACGGGCCTTTCGTCGCGATTAACTGCGCGGCCATGCCGGAGACTTTAATGGAAGCCGAGCTTTTCGGGCACGAGAAGGGCGCGTATACGGGCGCGTTGGAACGCCGCGCAGGGTGCTTCGAACTTGCCCAGCACGGAACGCTGCTGCTCGACGAACTGGCGGAGATGCCCTCGGGCACGCAGGCTAAGCTCCTGCGGGTGCTGGAGGATTCGCGAGTCAGACGTTTGGGCGGAAAAAGCGAAATTTCAGTCGACGTGCGCGTCATCGCGGCCACTAATCGCAACGTCGACGAAGCGCTCAAGGCCGGCGACCTGCGGGAAGATCTCTACTACCGTTTAAACGTGTTTCAGATCGGCCTTCCGCCGCTTCGAGCCCGTCCCACGGACTTACCGGTGCTTACGGAAGCTCTTATCGCCCATCTCAACCGCAGACATTCCACTAACGTGACGCATGTCACGCCGGATGTGATGGAAGCGTTTCGCAAGTACTCTTGGCCCGGCAATGTGCGCGAATTGCGCAACGTGCTGGAACGAGCCACCATCATGGCTGGCGAGGGTGCGATCCAAATGCCGCATCTGCCTTACGACTTTGGCGTCGCTGTCGGCTCCCGGCCGCCCGCCCAGGTGTTCGAGCCCGATAGCGTTCGGCTTCCGGTCGGCACCACAGTTAGCGATGCGGAAAAATCTCTCATCCAGCTCACGCTGCAGCACACAAAAAACAACAAGACGCGTGCCGCTGAGATCCTCGGTATCAGCCTTAAAACGCTGTTCAATAAGTTGAAGGAATACGGGGCGACGGAGCCGGCCGCTGAGACCATAGTCTAACTACATCCTCTGAGCGGGTAGGCAGGTTTCCATGCATGTTACGCTGAGGGTTTCTCCCCGTAAATGCCTGTTGCTACCGACCTGAAGAGAACGCCGCTCTTCAATAATCACCTCGCGTCCAAAGCCAAAATGGTCGATTTCGGCGGCTGGAACATGCCCGTCCAATACACGAGCATTCTGGAGGAGCACAACGCGGTTCGCAACGCCGTTGGCCTTTTCGATGTCAGCCACATGGGCGAGATCGATGTTCGCGGACCCGAGGCCGCCCAGTTGGTCGACTTCGTCACAACTAACAACGCGGCGAAGCTGCAAAAGGGGCAGGCACACTATTCGGCATTGCTTTATGAACACGGCGGGTTTGTCGACGACATTTTGGTGCACAAAGTGGCCGGCGACCATTTCTTTATTTGCGTGAACGCCTCGAACCAGGAGAAGGATTTTGCGCACATCCAGCAGCACAACAAGTTTGATGCGCAGGCCGAATTCACGAGCGACAACTATGCTCAGATCGCCGTGCAAGGCCCCCACGCCCTCGCGACGCTGCAGAAGCTCACCGGCGCAGAGCTGAGCCCGATTCGCTACTACTGGTTCGTGGATTCGGAAGTCATGGGCGTTCCGGCGCGTATCGCGCGTACCGGCTATACCGGCGAAGACGGCTTCGAAATCTATCTTCCGCCGTCGGAAGCTCCACGCATCTGGAATGAATTATTGGACGCGGGCGCGGAGTTCGGAATCAAACCATGTGGGCTCGGGGCGCGAAACACCTTGCGGCTGGAAGCGAAAATGGCTCTCTACGGGCACGAGTTGACCGCCTCCATCAATCCGCTGGAAGCGGATCTGGCGTGGATCGTCAAAATGGATAAAGGCGAATTTGTCGGCAGAGGCGCTTTAGCGAAGTCGCAGGAACAAGGTCTGACTCGGAAGCTGGTTGGATTCGAAATGCGCGAACGCGGCATCGGGCGTGACGGCTACGAGATCTGGGTCGAAGGCGAACCAGCCGGCTGGGTGACAAGCGGTGGACCCTCTCCGACGCTGAGCAAAAATATTGGGTTGGGTTACCTTCCGCTCGACCAGGCCGTGCCGGGAGTCGAAATAGAAATCGTAATTCGAGATGCGCGAGTGAAGGCGGAAACGGTAGCCACTCCTTTCTACAAAAGAGCAAAGCGATGAGTTATCCAGAGACTTATAAGTACACGCGCGAGCACGAGTGGGTGCACGTCGAAGGCGAAAAGGGAACGGTCGGCATCACTCATCACGCGCAGGCGGAACTCGGTGACATCGTATTCGTCGACCTTCCTAAGCCCGGCACAAAGGTCAGTAAGGGCCAGACATTTGGATCCGTCGAATCGGTAAAGGCCGTTTCGGATATCTATTCGCCAGTGACGGGCGATGTTGTCGAAGCTAATGAACTGTTGTCGAAGAATCCAGAGCGTCTCAACGAGGATCCGCACGGAGATGCATGGCTCATCAAAGTGAAGCTGGATAGTTCGCCTGAACTCGACTCGCTGATGTCAGCTGCCGATTATGCGAAGTACGCAGGCGAAGAATAGCTCTCGCCCAAGCCAGGATTTATTTCATTGCGTTATTTACCTAAGTCAGATTCTGAGCGTCGCGACATGCTTGCGGCCGTCGGTTTGGCGTCTGAAGAAGACCTGATCTCCTATCTGCCGCGCGAAGTTCTCTTCAACGGCAGTGGTCTTGCTATCGAGGATGGCAAGAGCGAATACGAGATCGTCGATTATTTCAAAGCGCAAGCGGCGCGCAACGCGAATGGCTACGCGACGTTTCTGGGCGCGGGTGTCTATAATCACTACCGGCCTGTGCTGGTCGACACAGTTGTTTCGCGCGGCGAGTTTCTTACCTCCTATACGCCCTACCAAGCCGAAATTTCGCAAGGCACGCTGACCAGCATTTTCGAATTTCAGACCATGATCTGCCAGCTGACCGGCATGGACGCGGCAAATGCCTCCATGTACGACGGCTCTTCGGCAGTTCCCGAAGCCGCCATGATGGCAGTGCGTGTCACGCGTCGCGAGAAAGTGCTGATCGCGCGCACCGTTCACCCTGAGTACCGCGAAACATTGCGCACCGCAACGCAACATCAAGGCATACCGGTCGAGGAACTCGCCTATATGAAGAGCGGGCGTCTCGACGTGGACGACTTGAAGTCGAAGCTCGATTCCAGCGTAGCGGCGGTGATTGTGCAAACGCCGAATTTCTTTGGACTGCTTGAGCAAGTTCGTGAACTCGCGCCGGTAGTATCAGCGCAAGGTGCACTGCTCATCGTGGTGTTTACCGAAGCGGTGTCATTAGGCTTGGTGGAACCGCCGCGCGAAGCCGATATTGTGGTGGGCGAACTCCAAAGCTTTGCTATCTCGCCAAGCTACGGCGGCCCTTACGCGGGCATCATCGCTGCCAAGGAAAAGTACATCCGGCAGTTGCCCGGGCGTCTGGTGGGAGAGACGACCGACAGCGAGGGGCGGCGTGCCTTCTGCCTGACGCTCGCTACCCGCGAACAACATATCCGACGCGAGAAGGCGACCTCCAACATCTGCACTAATCAGGCGCTCCTCGCCTTAATGGCGACAGTCTTCATGACGATTTATGGCAAGGAAGGTTTGCGCGAGCTCGCGGAACAGAATTTGGCCAAGGCGCATTACCTCGGGAGCCAGCTTCCGCTAGCCTTCGAAACGCCTTACTTCAATGAATTTGTCGTGCGCACAAAAGGCAAATCGCCTCAGCAGGTAAACGCCTCGCTGTTGGAAGAAAAGATCATCGGCGGCGTGGAACTCGGGCGCTTTTATCCGGAGCTGAGCGACTGCCTGCTGCTTTGCGCTACTGAGATGAACACGCGAAAAGACATGGACAAATTGGCGGCGGTTATCAATGGTTAGGAAAGTTTCCAAGCACATCGTCCAGAACGAACCGTTGCTGTTCGAGCAGAGTTCGCCGGGCAAACGCGGCTATCAATTGCCGCCTCTGGATGTTCCAGCGATAGATCCCGGTCAGGCGCTCGGAAAAGGCAACGTTCGCGGCGAGATTGAAGATTTTCCGGAAGTAAGTGAGTTCGAAGCGCTGCGTCACTTCACGCGGCTTTCAACCTGGAATTACGCTATCGACCTCGGTTTGTATCCGCTCGGCTCGTGCACCATGAAGTACAACCCGCGCGTGAATGAAGTGGTGGCGCGCACCGAAGGTCTCGCGTGGGCTCATCCCTATCAACCTGAAGAGTTGTCGCAGGGATGCATGGAAGTGATCGCCGCACTTGAACAGGCGCTGGTCGAAATCACCGGTCTTGATGCGGTCACGCTGCAGCCGGCTGCGGGAGCGCACGGCGAGTTCACCGGCATTCTGATGATCCGCGCTCTGCTCGAAACGCGCGGCAATCCTCGCAAGAAGATACTCGTCCCCGATTCAGCGCACGGCACCAATCCCGCTACCGCCATGGCCGTTGGGTACACCGTCGAGAACATCAAGTCGAATGATCGCGGCATGGTAAGTCTCGACGTGCTCGAGCGCGCCCTCACTGAAGACGTCGCCGGCCTGATGATCACCAACCCCAACACGGTCGGCGTCTTCGAAGAGAATATCCGCAAGATCTGCGGCATGATGCACGAGAAGGGCGCGCTCGTTTACATGGATGGCGCAAACATGAACGCGCTCGTGGGCGTCGCGCGGCCGGGTGATTTCGGCATCGACGTCATGCACCTCAATCTGCACAAAACGTTCTCGACGCCACACGGCGGAGGTGGCCCTGGCGCCGGCGCAGTCGGCGTGGCCAAAGTCTTGACGCCGTTTCTGCCCAGCCCACGGTTGAAGCGCGAGGGCGAACGCTGGTCGTGGAACTTCGACCTTGCTCAATCCATTGGCCGGGTGCGCGCCTTCTACGGCAACTTCGGCGTTCTGGTGCGCGCGCTGGCCTACATCATGGCGCACGGCGGTAACGGCTTGCGGCAAGCCACTCTCGATGCGCTCCTAAACGCAAACTACTTGCGAACTCTTCTTGAGCCGTACTATCAAATCGCCTATGACGCTCCCAGCATGCATGAGTGCGTGTTCAGTGACGACCGTCAAGCGAAGAAGGGCGTGAGGACCGGCGACATCGCCAAGCGCCTCATCGACTACGGCTTTCACCCATACACAGTCAGCTTCCCGCTCATCGTTCGCGGCTCGCTAATGATCGAACCGACCGAAACCGAAAGCAAGCGCGAGCTCGATCTGTTCGCGGATGCCATGGCTTCTATCGCGCAGGAAGTAGAAAGCAATCCGGAGCTGGTCCTCAAAGCGCCGCATTCCACACGCACCAGCCGCGTCGACGAGACCAAAGCTGCACGCGTACCGATCCTCCGCTGGCAGCCAAGTCCTAAGCAGAGTCAAGCAGCCGATTAGCTGTTTCTAAAACACGTTCTACTTCGAGCGTCTCGAGCGGGTTCGCGTGCAAAATCGTCACATTCTCTCCGCGCGGCGCCCAGGTCCCCGGATACGTCGGCCCGAAGAGAGCGAGCGTTTTCATCCCGATCGCTGCTGCCAAATGAGTGATTCCGGAGTCGTTGCCAATATAGAGGCGGGCACCTTTCATCCAACGCGCTAGCTCGGGCAAATTTTCGAATCGGTAAGCCCCGTCTAGTCGCTCTTGTGGGCCTGCGCTCCATTCCACATCACATGGCAAACCGCGCGAAAGCTCTTCGAACGAGCGCAGCGGCCAGTTTTTACGCCTGCCGCCCGAAAACGGTTGTATCACTACCGTGTCCCGGCGAGTCGCAGCCGGAACGTCGATGCGCGGTATTAAGCCTAGTGGCGCTTCGACTTGCGTCGCAAAAAAATCGGTTGCGTGCCTTGTGAACGCCGGTGGCGGCAGCGCCTGGTGGAAGACGCAGCGCGGGCCCGATGCCCCGATGAGCGCTTCTCGAAACTCAGGGCGATTGGAGCCGTACCACGTGACGATCTCTTTGAAATCCCGCAGCTCGTAAAAAAGTTTCGACGGCGCGCTTACATCGGGCAATCCCAGCAGTTCAATCCCGGTAGCAGAGAGCGGACGCACGCATTGTGCAAACTGAATCAACGGAGCGACCGCGGGCGAAATCCAAATCTCCGCTTCGACATCGCGCGCGAGATGTTCGAGTGCAGGCAGTGAAAGAATGCAGTCGCCGATCGCGCCCGGACGCAGAATTAGCCGGCGCATTCGCCTGCGTCAAAACCCGTAGAGCGTGCGCGCGTTATCACGCAGCACCAGGTGAGCCATTTGCACGGCCCGCTCGCGCGTAATCTCACCGTCTTCCATCATCCTGGTCAGCGCAACACCCAGCGCCAGTCGTCCATTTTTTGAAGATACCCACGCCGTTTCCTCCCAGCCAATCAGGTTCGAAATCGGACTTGCGTCCGTCCCATAAAGCACCTTGGATGGTGCGGCCTCGAGATACTGTCGGATCGCTTCTGCTGCTTGCGAAGGGTAGATGAAATATCCCAGACCCGAAAAGTCCACGTAAACGTTCGGCTTCAGAATCAGCACGCCGGCTTCGCGCACGAAAGGCCATGAGCCATGCAGCATGATGAATTTTGTGCGACGCAGCGCCGGATCGTTAAACAGCGATTCAAGGGGCAGCGGGTCAGCATTCTCATCGCGAAAATAGCTGCCAGCGCCCGCCGAGCAGTGAATCTGGATAGGTAGACGAAGCTCGCCCGCTCGCTTCGCGATGTAGCGGAACACATAATCCTGTACGATCTTGTACTCGTCGGCGCTTGGTTCGGAAGACTGCACGTATATCGAATAGATGCGGTCGGCGCTTTCCTTCGGCGGATTGCTGATCGAGAGATCACGCAAGTAAGCCAGCTCAAACTTCAGCCCGACGGCCCCTTCGGATTTCCAGCTCCCGAGCATATGCGACACGAACGTCAGATAGTCATCGAGATTCCCGGGCAGGCGCTTCAACTGCGCGTGCGCCAGAAATTGGTGAAGCAGTGACTCTTCGCTCGCGAAGAACGCCTTGTGCTCGGAATCCTTCGTCTCTAGTGCGCCATTGCTCAGCGGGAACAGAAACATGTCGACAAACGGCACCCATTTGAAGCGATCGGCAGGCAAGCTGTTCCCCATCGACACTCGATTCGCCAGCATGATGTCCGTCGAGACCTGGTTCAGAACCCACGACGGATACAGATCGCCCTTTTCCTTTTGGCGATTTCGTTTCGCCTGTTGAAGAGCATTTAAATTCTGCGCCCCCGAGTATCCGAAAAGAGCCTGCTGTGCCTGCTGAAACAGCGGACCTTCGGGTTGGAACGCTGCGCCCAACGAGGGCTCCTGAATGGAGTCGGCCGGCAGGGCATCGAAGTCTCGATCCTCCTCGCCGGACAGCACCAGGCGTTGCGGATGCGCATGGTTGTCGATCGAGTGAGTCTGTCGGATCTCGGCTTCCAGCGCGCTGTCGACATACAAGTGTCTGTTGACAGAATTCTGGCAGGAGGCGAGCAAAGTCAGCACTCCTATCGCGCCGGCTCGGAGCAGCGTGCCCGGCATGCGTGCGCTACTCAATTGCCACAGGCAGTCGAACGTCGGCCGAAGAAGGGCGGAAGCACATCTGGTTATTGCACGCCTGATAGCGAAGTTTGCCCGTCATGGCGGCCTTACCCTTAGGAGCATGAGCGGGAACCGCGAACTTCGTTGCCACACTGAATTTGCCGGTAAAGACCAAGAGGTTATCCTTCCCTACCCTGATCTCTTCCGGTTTCGGATAGGTTATTCCTTGTGCCTCGAGAGGGCCCTCCGTCCAGGTCAACTTCAGCGGGATGAGAAACTCGTCACGCGGTTTATCGCTGTTGACGTGGAAGCCTGGTATGACCGTCACGTTCAGCTTGGCCTCGGCCGTTTCGCCGCGCTTGACTGAGAACTGCTCAGGCGGCTGGATCAGCAGCTTACTTTGTTGCGGGTAACTGCAGCAGGGCAGGAAGAGCAGCGTGAGAATGCAGCGCAGCATTCTCGGTCTCGCCAAGCAGACTTCGGATCTCGTCGTTGTACTCATCTTTCCCGGCTAAACCAACATGCGGAGCAAAAGCGAACTTGCCATCTCGATCAATGATAAACGTTGTCGGCAACGCATCCAGGCCGCCGTACAATTGACTCACGGAATCATCCCCCAACACCACGCGGTAATTCAGTTTGTGCGCGGTGACGTAAGGTTTAATGGCCTTCCACCCGTCTTCGTCCATTGAGACACCAAGCACTTCAAAGCCCTTCGACTTATACTGCTGCTCGAATTCCTGGAACCATGGAATTTCGATCACACAAGGCCCGCACCACGTTGCCCAGAAGTTCAAGAGAACCACTTTGCCGCGGTAATCCGACAGCTTGACGGTCGCCCCTTCCGCATCTTTCAACGAAAAATCCGGCGCAGCTTTACGTTCCTTGGCCGCTTTCGCGTGAACGTTCGACTTGTACGTCTCCGTGCGCGACGACTTCGCGGTAGAACAGGAAAACAGGAAAACCGCCAAAGGAAGAAGCGCGAGCGCACGAAGATCTGGACGAGACATCGCTACTCCATCTTAGCGTTCTCCGATAACGGCCCCGCTTCTTGCTCGAGGGCGCCGAATAAGTGCTCCTGCAACAGGTGGGCAAATCGCAGCAATCTTTCCCGTGGAGTACTCTGCATGTGAGGGATTGCTCCTTGTTTTTGTTTGTATGGGAACAATAGAGTACAAGGCTATGGCCTTCTCTTTCAAACATTTCTCTCCTCTCCTGTTCTTAATTTTGCAAGTAGCTCACTGTGACTCAAGCGTGGCGGCCCGGAAATCTGCGTAGCCGGTTGTCATAAGCTGGTTGGTCGAATGGCTACTTCAAGACGCAGCTTTCTCACCCATACAATTGGCGCTGTAGCACTCTATGCTGGCGCACGGCCGGGACTCGCGGACCCACTCGGATTACCTATCGGCTGCCAGACCTACCCGGTGCGCAAGAGCATTGGCGCTGACTTTACTGGCACCTTAAAGGTGCTGTCGCAGGCAGGTTTTCAAAGCGTCGAGCTTTGTTCGCCCGTGGGCTATGCGGATTCGGGCTTCGGCGCGATCGCCAAATATAAAGGCGCGGAGCTTCGCCGCATCCTGGCCGACCACAATCTCACTTGCATCAGCTCCCACTTCTCGATAAACGAGCTCAGGACCAAACTCGACGACCGCCTGGCTTGGGCGAATGACGTCGGACTCAAGCAGGTCATCGTACCGAGTTTGGATGGGCCGAAGAATCCGACCATGGATGACGTCAAGCGGGCGGCCGATGAATACAACGGGATCGCTGCGAAGACGGCCAAAGCAGGCATGCAGCAAGGCTTGCACAACGAAGATTTTGAATTGACAAAAGTCGATGGCAAACGCACGTACGACATTCTGCTGGAGTTGCTCGATTCCGAGCTGGTGAAATTCCAATTCCAGTGCTCGACCATCACCGAAGGCTACAATCCGGCCGAATATCTATCAAAATATCCGGGCCGCTTTTTCTCTATGCATGTCCAGGACTGGTCGGCTGCACAGCACAAGCAGGTGCCCGTCGGTAAGGGAGACCTCGATTGGAAAAGCATCTTCACCGCTGCGAAAACGGGCGGCGTTAAAGACTACTTCGTCGAAATGGAACTGCCGCTGATGCAGGCCAGCGTACCGTACCTGCGCAGCCTCAACGTATAAGCTCGGGCTGCAAGCAATCGCAGAGAAGGATCAAACCTTGTAAGCGCTCCGCACCGGCGGATCGACAAACGCGTTCGCCTTATCCGAACTGGTGATGCGCATCGCTTTCGAGTCCCAGTTCAGCAACTCGCCCGGCATGCGCTGTGCGATGCAGCCGAGGAGAAACGCCTCCGACACGGTTGCCTGCGTCTCGAAGTTGGCCGCTGGCGTGGGACCGCCTTTACAGGCCCCGATCCATTGCTCGATCGCAACATCGTTGTGTTCGCCTTGCTCGTGCGGCATCTCGGGCGCGACATATTTCGGCGATTCCGGATAGACACGCGGATGGTCGCCGCTGAATCCCGCCAGCAGCAAACCCTTCTCACCGACATACATGATGCCCTCACCGTCCTCACCGCCATGGAACAGGCGCTGATCGTCAGGGCTTAGACCCTCCGGGCGAGGTGGACGGATACCGCCGTCATACCACGACAGTCGCACTTCGCCGCGGCTACCCGCAGCCGGAAACGTCAGGTACACCGTCGATGCTTTCGGAAACGTTTCGGGGTAGCACTCGGACGTGCTCGACTCTGCCGAGACCGGCGGCGTCAAGCCCAGAATGGTGAAGATGCCGGAGAAGCTGTAGCAGCCCATATCTCCGAACGAGCCGTCGCCAAAGTCGTACCAGCCGCGCCACACAAATGGCAGGTAAGCCTTGTTGAACGGCCGCTCCGCCGCTGGACCCAGCCACATGTCCCAGTCGAGGCCTTCCGGCACCGGCTCCACTTGTTCAGGACGCGCGATTCCCTGCGGCCAGAACGGCCGGCTCGACCAGTTATGTACTTCGCGCACGCGGCCGATCGCGCCATCATCGATCCAGCTCTTGATGAGCTTGGTAATTGGCGTGGAAGGATTGTTGATCGTCACTGATGTAGCTACTCTGGTCTCGCGCGCCACTGCCGCCACGCGCCGCGCATCGGCGATGCTGTGCGTCATCGGCTTTTGACAGAGGACATGCTTGTGCTGGCGCATCGCAGCAATCGAAATGGGAGCGTGCCAGTGGTCGGGCGTCGCGATGTACACCGCATCGAGGCCGGTCTCCTTCGCTAGCAGTTCGCGGTAATCGCCGTAAGCATGGCAACCTTTGTATTGCTGAGACGAAGAGCCATTGCGCGAGCCATAGTACGCTTCAACCAAGCGCTTCGCCGGCTCGCGTCCGCCCGAGCCGAGGCTGGTGCGGAACTCAGGAGTGAACTGGACTTGACCGGTGGAAGCGAGGTCTTCGCCCCACTGCTCATAACCCGGTCCGAGCAGTTCGCGCTCTGCCTTCAGCAGAGCATTGTCGCTGTATTCGATGTAGTCCTTTGAGCCTTTATTGCAGTCACAGACTGCCACGATTTGCACGTCGGGTCGCGAGAGCAGTTCCATCGTAATCGCCAGCCCTTGGCGTCCCAGCCCGATGGACGCGATCGTGACCTTGTCGCTGGGAGGGACGAAACCTCGGCCACCGAGTACGTGTCGCGGAACGATGAAGAAAGGAGCCGCAAGAGCGGCAGCGCGTCCGAGCGCTTCGCGGCGTGTGTACTGGCCGGAGTCTGCCATAAAAGTTATGCAGTCGATAGGTTATCAGGCAGCGCCGCCTCAACCACGCGGCTATGTACACTGAAGCTGTATGACTCTGGAAGAGTTGGAAAGAGAGTACGTTACGCTCCGGCAGCAAGGTGAAGCTGTTCGGAGCTATCTTTGACGCGCCTGCCAAGCAGAAAGAACTCAGTCATCTAGAGACCGAAATCTCGGATCCGGATTTCTGGAATCAGCCCGAGAAAAGCCAGCGAGTCATGCAGCAGCGCAAGCGGCTGGAAGAGGCGATTCAGAGTGCCGGCACCGTAACTGCCGCTACCTCGGACATCGACACGCTCTTTGAGCTGGCGCGTGAAGGCGAGAACGTCAATGGCGATATCGAACGCGAGCTGCGGACCTTTGAAACGAGACTCGCCGAGCTTGAAACGGGCATGCTGCTCAGTGGCGAGAATGATGCGCGCGACGCCATCATCGCCATCCATCCGGGCGCTGGTGGAACCGAATCACAGGATTGGGCAGAAATGCTGTTGCGCATGTATCTCCGTTGGGCTGAGCGGCATGGCTGGCAGGCAGTTGTGACCGATCGCCTCGAAGGCGAAGGCGCCGGCATCAAGTCCGCCACTATCGAGATCAGCGGAGAGAACATATACGGACAGCTGCAGTCAGAAGTCGGTGTTCACCGGCTGGTCCGCATTTCGCCCTTTGATGCCAATGCGCGGCGGCACACTTCGTTCGCCTCTGTGTTTGTCTATCCGCAGATCGATGATGACATCAACATCGACATCAAGCCGGACGATTTGAAAGTTGACGTATTTCGCGCCAGCGGCGCAGGCGGCCAGCATGTGAATCGTACCGAATCAGCAGTGCGATTTACCCACTTACCGACCGGGATTGTCGTGCAATGCCAGAACGAACGGTCGCAGCACAAAAATCGCGCCAGCGCCATGAAGCAACTGCGCGCCAAGCTCTACGAGTACGAGATGGAGAAGAAGCGCGCGGCCGAACAGAAGCTGGAAGACACGAAGCTTGAAATTAACTTCGGCAGCCAGATCCGTTCTTATGTGCTCGCGCCCTACCGCCTGATCAAAGATCATCGGACGAAGCTGGCCATCGGCGATGTAGATCGCGTGCTCGATGGCGATTTTGACCCGCTCATACACGCCTACCTGGTCTGGCGGAAAACGGGCAAGACTTCCGGCGATTCGAAAGAAGAGCTGCCCGAGTAGTGCTTGCATGATCGTTCCGGCAGGCGAAGAGGCGCTGAAGCGCGCTGGGGAAATTATTCGTTCTGGAGGTCTGGTCGCGTTTCCGACGGAAACAGTCTACGGGCTGGGCGCTAATGCGCTCCACGCAGTTGCCGTGGCGCGAATTTTTGCCGTCAAGAAGAGACCGTTTGCAAGCCCGCTCATCGTTCACGTGGCGGATGCCCGGATGGCGCGCTCCTTGACGGCTGAGTGGTCGCACGACGCGGAGCAACTCGCGAAGCAATTTTGGCCCGGGCCTTTGACGCTGGTGATCCATAAGGCGGCGTTAGTGCCGGACGTAGTTACCGCGGGACTCGACTCCGTAGGCCTCCGTGTACCGGCGCATCCCGTAGCTCTCGGACTGATACACGCTGCGGGAGTCCCCATCGCCGCCCCTAGTGCGAACCGGTTTACCGCGTTGTCGCCCACTACAGCCGGGCACGTCGAAGCCGGTCTCGGAAACGAGGTCGAGATGATCCTCGATGGTGGGCCGTCGCAGGTGGGAATCGAATCGACGGTCGTGTCGCTGCGTCGAGTGCCGCCTGTCATCCTGCGGCCCGGCGTCATCTCACAGGCCGAGTTAGAGCGCGTCACCGGGAAGAGTTGGGACGTAGAAGTGGATAGACCGCATATTGCTGACGAGCCCATGGAATCTCCCGGTCAGCATCCTCGGCATTACGCGCCCAGAACGCCCTTTTATGTTCTGGAGAGCGCAACCGTAACACCGCAGGGGCACGGCCGTCTGCTCGAGATGCCTTCTGATCGCGACGCCTATGCGCAGGAACTATATGCGCGGCTGCATCAGGCTGACAACGAAGGTTTGGATTGGATTGCTGTTCTGAAACCGCCCGAGACTCCGGACTGGGCTGGCGTGCACGACAGGCTGCGGCGCGCCAGTGCGCCACTCTAATTCAAGCGGTTATCAGGTCGAAGGCTTTGCGGTGGTCACTTAAGAACTGTTCGAGGCCTTTCTCGGTCAACGGATGGTGGAACATCTGTTCGAGCACCTTATAAGTCAGCGTCCCGATGTGTGCGCCGATCTTTGCTACTTCGATAACCTGACGCGGACCGCGTATAGATGCCGCGAGCACTTGCGTTTTGAATCCGTAATTAGAGTAGATCTTGACGATATCGGCAATGAGTTCCAAACCAGGCCAGCCGATATCATCGACGCGGCCCACAAAAGGACTCACGATGTAAGCGCCCGCTTTCGCGGCCAGAAGAGCCTGCGCTGCACTAAAGCAAAGCGTGACGTTCACCCGGATATCCTGCTTTGACAGCACCGAGACCGCTTTGATGCCTTCTTCGATCAGCGGAATTTTGACAACTATGTTTGGATGTATCGAAGCGAGGCGCTGGCCCTCTTCAATCATCTCTTCTGCCGTGGAGGAAACGACTTCAGCACTAACATCGCCGTCCACCATCGCACAGATCTTGCGAACCTGCTCTTCAAGTGGAACACCTTCTTTTGCAATCAGACTCGGATTGGTGGTGACGCCGTCAATGATGCCCCATGCTGAGGCTTTTTTCAGCTCTTCGAGATTAGCTGAATCGAGATAAAACTTCATGATCGAAGTCTCAGCGCGGCTGCGGGCGCAACAAGACCTCTTGCACACAATGCGAGCGCCGGCTGAGCTGTCACCTGATGGTAACACCAGCTACGATCGAAATATGCCGCGACGGGTGTTTGAGTTACGGATTGAGCCGGCGAAAGTTGAACAGCTTCCGTTGATTCTGGGCTTTATTCGCAAGCTCGCCGAGTATGAAAAATTGACGCACGAAGTAGTAGCGGATGAGGAGACGCTCAGAAACTCTTTGTTCGGCCCGACTCCTGCCGCAGAGGTTCTTCTGGCTTTTCGCAATGGATCACCGGTTGGCTTTGCCGTGTTCTTTACTACTTTCTCGACGTTTGCCGGAAGGCCCGGCATTTATCTGGAGGATCTCTTTGTAGAGCCCGAGGCGAGAGGCTTGGGTGTTGGCAAGGCGCTGCTGAGATATCTGGCGCGCGTCGCAGTTGAGCGCGGTTACCGGGGGCTTAGTTGGGCGGTGCTCGATTGGAACCAGCCTTCGATCGAATTTTACAAACGGCTTGGCGCCGTGCCGCTCGACGACTGGACAGTCTACCGACTCAGCGGCGATGCCTTATACGAACTCGCGCAAGCCCGGACAAATGGAATTTGATGACGATACGGGAAGACGCCCCGCTCTCCGAATACACTCGCTTCGGAATTGGCGGACCGGCGAAAATTTTGTACGACGCCAAGGGGCAACAGGATTTCATCGACGCGCTCAGGCAAATTCTTTCAGCTCATACACCGCACATGGTGATCGGTGGCGGAACAAACCTGGTGGTGTCGGACGCCGGGTATAACGGCGCAGTGCTGCGCTACACGGGCGCAGAGATCGAGCAGGAAGGCCGAGTTCTTCGCGTGCAATCCGGAGCAGTCCTGCAAGACGTGGTCGATACGAGCATCGCGGAAGGCCTCAAGGGACTCGAGACCATGACCGGCATTCCCGGTTACGTCGGAGGCGCAGTTTACGGCAACGCCGGCGCCTATGGGCACGCGATACAGGAACTGGTGCGCGAAGTGGTCTTCTTCGATGGCGAACAGATTCGAAGTTTTGACAACGAACAATGCCGTTTTTCTTATCGAGAAAGCATATTCAAAACGCGCAAGGACTGGATTCTTCTTTCGACCACTTTAGAGTTTCATGAGGGCGATGCCACCGAGCTCGCAAGAGCCGCTGGCGAGATCCGTGTCATTCGCGACGCGAAATATCCGCCCTCTATGAAATGCGCGGGCAGCATTTTTAAAAATCTGCTCGTAGCTGAGCTGTCGCCGGCCGTCGTGAACGCCATTCCGAAGAGCCTGATTCGTGAAGGCAAAGTAGCGTCTGCCTGGTTTCTGGAACATACCGGCGTAAAGGGTTTGCGGCACGGTGATATTCAGGTTGCGGATTATCACGCCAACTTGATATACAACGACGGACACGGCACGGCATCAGATCTGGTTTGGGTGATTCAGGAACTGAAGCGGCGTGTGCGAGAACGCTTCGGCTTTGAACTAGAGGAGGAAGTGCAGTATGTCGGCTTTTAACGGACGAACGTCGTTAAAAGAATCTTCTGCTCTTTGATAAGGCGGAGAATACGTGGAGACGTCAGGGCTTCGAGTTCGCGCAGGCGCGATTCCTTGAGTCTAGTCGCTGAACGAGCGAGTTCCGGGCCAAGGAAACCAGGGTGACACATGAACTCCGTGAGGCCTTCTGGCAGAGCTAGCAGAGCAGGGGCGAGTGTCTCCTCAGTCAGTGCGCCCGTTAATCGAAAGCCAAGAAAATGATCTGTGGATGCAATTTCGGCGCTGCGAGCCAGCCGTCGATGCCATCGCGCAATCGAGGATGTACCGCGAATCGATGAGTCAAACGGCAAACGCACATAGGGAATTTGAAACTCGCTTGCCAGGCGTACCACTTGCCGAAAGACGGCTGGTACGAGATGAGTGTGCTTGTGAGTGTCAAGATGGGTCGGTTTAAGACCGGCCGCCCGTATCTTCTCGATCTGGGCGCGAAGTTCGCCGTACACGTTTATACGGCGCGTTGCTAGTTGGACCAGTAGAGCTCTTGGATTAGGCGGCATTAACTCGCCGGTAGAAACCGCACGGCCCTGAACCAGCACCAGATGGCATCCGACATCGAGTGTCGGAGCTTCGTAAGCAAGTCGGACCGCGTCCTCGAAAGCATCACCATTCGCCATGAGTGTCGTCGAAGTAAGAATGCCGTTTCTATGACAGTGGACAATACCCGCATTCACATCGCGGGAAAAGCCGAAGTCATCGGCGTTGACAATCAGCTTCCGCAACTTAAAAGATGTGTAGCTTAATGCTGAGGAACTTCTTGGGATTGGCGCGGAAGTCTCTCAACGTGTCGTGCAACTCGCGCATCGTACCGTTTGCCGAATCGTAGAGCGCCGGATTTACCAGCAGCTGGCCGAGCGTTCCCTGGCCGGCGTTGAGTTTGTCCAAGGTTAAATTGACTCGATCGAGTGAGGCGGAAAGTTGGCGGGAAACTTTATCGCTCTTCAACAGTTGTCCGGCCGTTCCTTTACCCGCATTTAAGTCGTTCAGTATGGTGTTGAGCTGAGTAACGGAATTATCAAGATCGTTGTAAAGTTTCGGATCTTTGAGCAATAATCCGGCTGTTCCCTGCCCGCTTTGCAGGCCGAGCGTGATCTGATCGAATCGGGCGATCAGCCCGCTTACCTGATCGTATAGTTTCGTGTCGTAGATCAGTCGGCCGATGGTGCCATTTTTCGAGTTAAGATTACTGGCCAGAAGTTGAACCTGTGTGACCGTGGCCTGCAGACTGTTGTAGAGCGTAGGATCGACTAGCAGTTTGCCGATGGTTCCCTTGCCGTCTTCGACGTCGCTTACAATCGTTTGCGCCTTCGCGAGAATAGCCTGCAGCGAATCGAGCACATTGAAGCCTTGCGCCACCAGAGCATCAAACTGCTTCGTGTCGACTGCCTTGAGCGTAGCTCCGCTCTGAATGGCTTGAGGGCTGGTTCCCTTGTCGACTTGTAGAAATTTCGTGCTCCCCAGTAGGTTGTCGGAGCCAATTGTTCCGAGCGAATCGGACGGAATCTGCTTCAGCATATCGCTCTCAACGTGAAAGTCGATCCTGATGACACGAGCTGGATTGGTCTCTCCGGAAAGATTGACTGCATCAACCTTTCCGGCCTGGATACCGTTAATTCGGACCGGTGCGCCTTTCGTGAGACCCGCCGCGTCCGATGTGTACATATGCAGAGGAATATCCTTCTGAAACCAATGCATGTTTCCGGTCAGGAGAAAGACCAGCAGGGAGATACAACTGAGAGCGACGATGCCGAGAATACCTACCTTGAGCTGCGCGAAACTAACTTTTTCCTTACTGGGCATGTTTATTCCTCGTGCCGGACGAACTTCTGGACGTACTCATCTTTTGAGCTTTCCATCTCCCGGCGGCTCCCGCCGAAGACAATTTCCCCATCTTTCATCACGAGAAACTTCGTGCGGCTGCGCTTGGGATGATCTTCGCCAATCAACGGAACAAGAAGCTCCTGCTCGGGATCGTACCGGAAATCCTCCATCAGTTCGCCATCCTGATAGCGATGCGTAACAATCAAGGATGCGCTGTTGCGAACGTCGCGTTCTTTGGCTACCAGAGACATGATGTTGTTAGCCGTAATCGGATCGAGCCCCGCCGTTGGCGAATCATAGAACAAGAGCGGTGGTTCCGTCACGATCGCGCGCGCAATACCAACCCGACGCCTCATGCCGCCGGAGATCTCGCTGGGAAATCTCTCTAGAGAGCTTTCGAGTTCGACAAA
This sequence comes from Amazona versicolor, assembly GCA_034782995.1. NCBI lineage: Eukaryota > Metazoa > Chordata > Aves > Psittaciformes > Psittacidae > Amazona > Amazona versicolor. The sequence continues at coordinate 21,104 of JAVHMZ010277950.1, forward strand.
GCGCAGCGTCTCCCGCACTCGCTGCTCCAGATCCGGATCACCCTCTTCGGGCCGGTGCGCACCTTTCTTTTCGCCCGTCGAGCGCGCGTTCACAATCGGGTACTCGACATTTTCCCCAACGTTGAGCGAATCGAACAAGCCACCTTCTTGGAATAAAAATCCAGCCCGGCTCCGCAGATCGTAAAGATGAGGCTCATCAAGTTTCGTCACGTCCTGTCCGAACATCTTTATGTCTCCGCTATCGACCGGGATCAGCCCGATGCCCGCTTTGAGCAGACTGGTCTTTCCACTTCCGGCTTGTCCAAAGATGATGCGCGTCTCCCCTGCATTCAAACGCAATGACACGTTGCGCAGCGCCCACGTCTGATCGTAGCGGAGGTTGACATCGCAAAACTCGAGGATCGGTTGGCCTGGCATATCGCGTTAGAGATTAACGAATATCTTGTCGATGAGAAAGGTCACTGCGATGATCCAGATCGAAGCAGAGACTACCGCCGCAGTAGTGGAACGGCCAACACCTTCCGTGCCTCCACTGGTCTGCATCCCGTAGTAGCACCCGATGAGAGAAATCAGGATTCCGAAGAGGAAAGGCTTGATCAATCCTTGAGCGAGGTCATTCAGAACCAAAGCCTGGTAAGAAGTTGTCCAGTATTGGCTGGCGCTGATGATGTGCAGTAGCGGCACTGCCACCAGATATGCGCCAAAAAGGCCAATCGCATCGGATATAGCCGTGAGACACGGCAGCATCATGGCAGTCGCAATCAAACGAGGCGTCACGAGCTTTTGAACCGGGTCGGTACCGAGGGCACGCATGGCATCGATTTGCTCGGTGACTTTCATCGATCCAAGCTCGCTCGCCATCCCGGAAGCATTTCGGCCCGCAACCAGCAAAGCAGTCAACACGGGACCCAACTCACGTATCAGCGTCAGTGAAACGATCGACCCTACCTGGCTGCTAGCGCCGTAAGTAGCAAGAGCGCGCGCCATCTGCAGCGCAATGATGGCTCCAGTGAAAAGCCCGGTGAGAATAACAACTGGCAGACTTCCGACGCCGATGTTATCCATCTGCAGGGAAATATCGTCGGAATAGTGAGGAGTGCGGAAGATGTTGAAAAACGCAACACCGGAGAGCTCAAGAAAATCCTGAAACGACCCCACCCAAGTCTTCAGGCCGTTGAGCAATACAACGCCCCCAGCATCGCGTTCATGGCTCGATGCTAGCATAGCGGAGGCTTGCGGGTGCTGCAAACGCAGGGCTCGGTTCGCTGTTAGAACCGCGCTTCAGCTGGAGTCGATTTATCGCTTGAATTATTTTTTTGATCGATCGCACTTACCTCGTATCGATAGCTCTTGCCGTGCTCGACTGCATGGTCGCTATAAGCTGGGACTGAGAGCAAACCGTCGACCTGTTCAAAGGCTCCTCCGTTAACAGATCGGAACAAGTAATAGCCTTTAAGGTCCTCCTCAGGGCTGCGCTGCCATGTCACCTCTACGGTGTCAGGCGCGGCAAGAGCGGTGATACTTGCCGGAACCGATGGCGCGAATGTATCGACGGGCGTGATCTCCTTCGCTTGAGAGGAAAGACTCTCAGTCAAATCTTTGAAAGCCACTACCGTGTATTTGTAAGCGGTGTCGAACTGAGCGCTCATATCCAGATACTCAGCAGTCTTTGAGGCGCCAATTTGGGCCGTCTCGCCGGAGGCGACGCTCTGCCGGTAAATACGGTACTGGATATCGTCCGGTAAAGCGTTCCAGGTCAGCAGCACGCCTGAGGCAGTGGCATGAGCCTGAACGTCGGGTGACGGGAGCGGTGCGATCACGTTCAGAGTGACAACATTTGACCAGGACGAGAAATGGCCGTTGCGCCGCACCGACGTACGCACTGCAACCGCAACTCGTTTCCCCACCCAGTCTTGAGCGCGGATCGATTTGGACACGGGCGCTGGTGTTGGATTTCTTGGATCGGCAGCTTCGGGAGGCGGCGAAACTTCTATCCTGGTTGCCGCGTTAGACCACGTCTCTAAATCGAAAGGCCTGGAAGCCGGACCAATTCGCAGCTCAACTTGCGAGAACTGATCAATCGGGAGATTGTCGGTCGTCCGGGCAGGAGCGGTAAATGAGATCTGGATCTGATCGCCACGTTCGACGGCATTCAAGTTAACGACAGCGGGTGGAAGCTGGGGTGAGGGTGGGAGAACCGGACCGACATAACCGCAACTCGCCATCCAAAATCCGAGCAGAGCGGCGAAGAAAGCCGCAACGGCGCGCACCTAAAGAATATACCTGCTGAGATCCTGATCTTTGACGATAGACAGAAGCTGCTTGCGGACATAGACCGCGTCAATCTTGACGTTCTTACGCTTCAAATCAGGACCTTCAAAGGAGATGTCCTCTAATAGTTTTTCCATGATGGTGTGCAAGCGGCGCGCCCCGATGTTTTCGGAGCCCTCGTTGACTTGCGCTGCGATTCGCGCTATCTCGATCAGAGCGTCTTCAGTGAAGCTGAGACGAATGCCTTCGGTTTCGAGGAGCGCAGTGTATTGCTTCACGAGCGCCGACTTTGGCTCTTTGAGAATGCGAATGAAATCCGCTTCAGAGAGTGTCTTTAGCTCGACGCGGATCGGGAATCGGCCCTGGAGTTCGGGAATAAGGTCGGACGGCTTCGAGACGTGAAAGGCACCGGCGGCTACGAAGAGAATATGATCAGTGCGCACGAAGCCGTGACGCGTGTTCACCGTGGTGCCCTCGACGATCGGCAGGATGTCGCGCTGAACGCCCTCGCGGCTGACATCGGGACCGTGACCGCCTTCCCGGCCGGCGATTTTGTCGATTTCGTCCAGGAAAACAATGCCATTGCGTTCCACGCGCTCGAGCGCGATGCGCGTGACCTGATCCATATCAACCAGCTTCTGCTCTTCCTCCTGGATTAGATATTCCAACGCTTCGGAGACGCGCATGTTGCGCTTTTTTGTCCGCGGGCCGAAGAGACCGGGAATGACATCTTTGAGATTGATGTCCATCTCTTCCATGTTTCCGTTGGTAGAAACTTCAAACGTCGGACCACGTTCTTTAACGTCAACTTCGACCATGCGGTCATCGAGTTTTCCGGCTCTTAACTTCTCGCGCAATTTCTCGCGCGTACGATCCACGCTTTCCGACGATTCTCCTTGAGGCTGCGGAGGCATCAGAAGATCAAGCAGACGCTCTTCAGCCTGCTGTTCGGCGCGGTCTGCAATCTGCTCGAGCCGCTCTTCGCGAACCATGTCGATCGCTACGTCTACCAGATCGCGAATCATAGATTCGACATCGCGACCGACGTATCCCACTTCGGTGAACTTGCTTGCTTCTACTTTGAGGAATGGAGAGTTCGCCAGCTTGGCGAGACGCCGGGCAATTTCGGTTTTCCCGACACCGGTAGGCCCGATCATCAAAATGTTCTTCGGCATGACCTCTTCGGCCATTTCGGGCTCTAGCTTCTGACGTCGCACACGATTGCGCAGCGCGATCGCAACTGAGCGTTTGGCATCCGCTTGACCGATCACATGCTTGTCGAGTTCGGCGACGATCTCCCGCGGCGTGAGTTCGTCTAAGAGCGGCGCTTCGTCAGAGGACTGCTGAGGAAGATAAATAACCATCTAGCTCAGCTCCTCGTACGTGACACTAGCGTTTGTGTAGATACAGACTTCGCCGGCGATCTTCATCGCCCTTTCGACGATCTCTTTCGCCCCCAGCTCAGTGTTTTCGAGCAGCGCGATCGCAGCGCTCTTCGCGAAAGCGCCTCCGGAGCCGATAGCAGCAATGGGAGCGTCGGGCTCAATCACGTCACCGTTTCCGCTCACGATATACATGTCTTTCAAATCAGCAACTAACAACAAGGCCTCGAGATGCCGCAACATACGATCCGTGCGCCATTCTTTCGCGAGTTCGACAACACTCCGCGAGAGGTTTCCGCTGTACTGCTCGAGCTTGGCTTCAAGGCGAGCGAAAAGAGCGAAGGCGTCGGCTGTAGCACCGGCAAATCCGGACACGATCTTGCCGTTGAACAAGCGCCTAAGCTTGCGTGCGCCCCCTTTGAGAACTTCACTGCCCATCGTGACCTGACCATCGCCGGCCATTACGACCAAACCGTTGCGCCGAACACAGAGGATCGTCGTCGAACGGATTTTTCTACTCATTGAATCAAAGAAACCGATCTTTCAAAAGAAGCGCCAGAAAAAAGCATAGGCGCGATGTGCACCTTTATTTCAACACAGCAGCGCTTCTTACAGAATTTGCAGGAAAGATCGGCCCTTAACAAAATCTGCTAACGCGCGGCCCAATGTTGACCGTTGTCGACGCTGATCCAATCCGGGCCAGAATGGGTTTTCAGAATGACACGACCTGCGCCGGGTGTTTCTATGCGGGTAATCAGAAGAGTCAGGCGTTCGCCCTCGTTCGAGACCGCGATCGCTGCCCAGTGATTCCCATCATCTGATGAATGGTACAGCGCGCCATCCTTGCCGCCAGCCCAAATATCCGAGCCTTGAGTGGCCAGTGCTGTCAGCGGAGTACCGGGAGCAATCGCGTATGGCGTCCACGTTTTGCCTTCGTCCCGCGACCGGTAAAGAATACCCGGGGTCTCGTTCTCATCATTGTCGGACCTGGTTATACTCCAGCGCGCAGCAGCAGGCGGGGCAACAAAGGCGCTCGCTTTAAGACTGCGGAGCGGCATGTTGTGAGGCGCTAATGAGTAGAGGCCGGCTTGCGGAATCAGACTGTCGGACTTGAGAGCTTGAGGCGCCGCGACATTCTTGCGAGTAGGTTCTTTGCCACCGAGCAAGGCAGTTTCGCGCGCCACCGTATTCTCGGAGCGGTCTACTTCCGCAAATATCCGGAACTCTGACTCACTCTTCTGCTTGACCTGCAGCCCATTCGCACGGTTGTAGAGCTCGAGTTCTTTTTCGATTGGCATGTTCGGGGTGGGTTGTAGTGTGATGACAGGCGGCGGAGGGATTGGTTTGGCCGGAGGAGATTGGAGTCGAGCCGGTGGCTTCGGAGCTACTTTGACGGTCTTTTTCTCTTCTCGTATCACGTTGGGGAACAGCGAGGCTGAGGGCGACTCGGTGACAACGAGTTGCGGCTGAAGTGGCGCAACTCTGTCCGGTAAGGTCATCGCAGGATCGTGCTCGCGACGAAAAACCAGTACCAGACACACTGCAGCCAGAGCAGCAGCAGTCCAGCGATATCTCGACCAGGCAATTCCAAAACCTGCCGCAGAGGGCGCAGCTGATTGTTCGCGCTCGCGAGACGAGGCGAGTAGAGAGACTACCTCCCGGCAATCCGCACACTGCGCGAGGTGGCTTACGACGGCAGAGCGCTCCTTGGCCGTCGCTTTCCGTTCACAGAAAGTCTGCAGTAAGTAGGCATCCGGATGCTCAGCTGCAGTCGTCTGGCGAGCACCTAGCCGGGAGAGCGTAAATCTGGCGGGCTTTAACATGATGCTGGTCCGCGGCTCCCGCTAACTGGAGAACGTTTCACTCCTGCTCCTTTTGCGCTAAATAATGGCGCACGTCCACCGGCAGATCGCGCACGTCCAAATCGAGCAGTTCCTCCGCGATCCGGCGGGACATGCCGGTTCGACACAGCTCCTTTAAAATCTGCTTGCGGAGTGCAGCGATGGTTTTGTCGATGCGGCGCGACACCGTGGATTCGTGGACGCCCATCATGCCACTAATGTCCGCCAATGTTCGCTCGTCCAGATAATAAGCAGAAAGGAGAAGCTGCTCTTCTGGTGAGAGCTTGCTAAGTGCCTTATCGATGGCGTCGGCAAGAAGCCTCTGGTCCATTTGAGACAGAACAGAAGATGCGGTCTCGCAAGGATGATCCAACTGCTCCTCGAACCCAACCGTGCGACGTTGCGTGCGATAGCGGTTGACGAACTCCTGAGCCAGGAGAGTTCGCAGCCATCCCTCGAGTGAACCGCGGCCACTGTAGGAATCGAGCTTAGAGATACGCTCGCCACCTGGTCCAGTGCGCGTCCCAAATAGATCCGCGTACAAAGAATCAGCCAGCTCGCGGCCTACGGACTCTTGTTTTGCGATGCCGATCGCGGCAGCGTAGAGCTTCTGACGGTACCGCGCGATGAATTCTGTCCAGGCGCCTTCGTGCCCGCGAGCGCAGGCCCGAGCCAGAATTACATCATCGAGACGAACGTTATCCAAAAACCGTCTGCGGTCCCGCTCGTTTGCTGCGTTTTCACAAAAGCGTGTAACGAGATCGGACAAGAGGCTCGTGAACTGTGCGCAAGAGAATCCCAGGCGCTCCGCACAGCTAGCACGGTAGCGGCGTTCGGCTTCAGAATCGGCCATCGCCCAGACCAGGCCCGTCATTTGTGCTGCGTTACCCAAAGATCAATCCGGCTAACAAGCGTAATTGAGACGTACCACTCACGGAAAAAATTTGCAAGTAGGGCGCAAGAAACTAAATACCCGGCGTTCTTTGGACGAAAGCGCTGCAGCCTCAGGTTGCAATCCAGCGCTGGGAGAATTTTGATGCTGCGAAACAGTCACGTCGCAACGCTACTTTCGGTTCTTTTGATTAGCGCTATTTCTTTTCCGGCGGGTTCGCCATTACTAGCCGGGCAAGGGAAGGGAGCGGCCGGCAAGTATAAAGTCCTTGCGCCCATCGTGCAGGGCAACTTGGAGGTATTCCCGGTCGTCACTGACAGTTCACCAGATACAAGCCGGCTGCTAACTCTTCAGGAGGGCATTCGCACTGGTAGTGTCGTGGTGAGCGAACGTTCGGAAGTCAGCGGTTTGGTGCGCCCCAGAAACCATCTCAGGCCCATGGACCAAGGCATATGGACCGAACACCCGTTTCCCCGGCCGCAGCAAGGCGCGCAAGTCAACGAGCTCGCGATTGTGAACAAGTCCGACCGTCCGTTGCTCCTGCTGGCGGGTGAAATTGTCACGGGCGGAAAGCAGGATCGCGTCGTCGGTCGGGATCGCATCATTCCGCCGCACAGCGAACCGGTTGCCTTAAGCGTGTTTTGCGTGGAACCGCATCGCTGGACTGGAGCTTCGGCGGAGTTTGGTGCATTCCCTTCCTCGATGGCGCAGCCCAGCATCCGCTTTAAGGCGATGGCGGAAAAAAATCAGCAATCGGTCTGGGATGAGGTGGCAAAATCTCGCGCCGGCTTTGTCGCATTTGCAGCGGCACCCGCGGCCAGGCAACTCGCGTCTACCTCGTCTTACGCGAAGTCGGTCGACAACGAAGCAGTAAAAGAACGGCTGGATACGGTCGCAGGTCCGATCGAGCGTCGCTATGAAAAACTCTTTGGGCAGCTTCGAGAGCAGAAGGCAGTGGGCGCGGTTGTCGCAGTCGACGGCGAGATCATCTGGGCGGATGTATTTGCGAGTCCCTCATTGCTGGAGAAGTACTGGCCGAAACTCATCCGTTCGTATGCTGCCGAAGCGCTTACGCCGCACATTAGGGGAGCTGCCGCATATCCACCTGCCACACGCGACCAGGCGCAAGCGTTTCTCGAGCGCTTCGATGCGCGGAACGAGAACGTCGAAACGGAGCCGGGCGTGTATCGGAATACTGAATACGTGGGCGACGACTTCGATGCGTTTGTTCTAAACGGACTATTGCCCGATTCGCGCTACACGGTCCACATGGCAAAAATGAGTAAATAATGGGCGAGATACGACGCCTCTTAGACAGCGAGTGTTCGCTTATCAGGGGGCTTGGCCGGTAGCTGGAATTATCGGTCACGCTCCTTTTCCAAGCTGGCTTCAGCCATGGTCATGAAAACATCGCGTATGTGATCGGTCCCGCCATCGGCGCGCTGAATTAGCATGATTGAAATCAGCGAGTTTTCGGGATCAATCCAGCCTTGTGTCCCAAACGCGCCGCCGTGGCCATAAGTCCCTTTCGAGTGTCCGGCCAGCTCGCCAAAAGGCTCTGTAACAACTTCCCAAGCCAAGCCATAATCGGCTCCGCGCAACCAACCTACCGGCCGAATGCCGGTGGTTTGAGACTCGGTCATCAGGTGCACAGAGAATGGCGACAGAAAACGGTGTCCGCTGTAAACGCCATTATTCAGCATCATGCGATAAAGATGCAGCAGATCTTCTGCAGTCGAGTAGAGGCCCCAGCCGGGTGCTGGGAACACCGCGCCCTGCCGATGCTTAGTGGGATCGCCAGCGAGTATCGTTTCAGGCGCCGGCGCCAGCTTGCCGTCTTTTTGAACGTAAACCATGGCGACTCGATCGATCTTGTCGGCTGGAGGAAAGAAAAACGAATCGTTCATTTTAAGCGGGCGAAGAATTCTTTGCGAGATGAAATCTTCGTACTTCTGGCCGGAGCACACTTCGATTATTCGCCCGAGAATCTCAATTCCCGGGCTGCTGTAGCTCCAACGCGTTCCGGGCTGAAAGAGAAGCGGTTGTTTGGCGAGCTGTCGCACAACTTCGTCGAGCGGCACATTCATAAGCCGCGGATAGTCGTGGATGGCTGCTGGCGCAGAGTCCTGAATGCCCGCGGTATGTGTCATCAAGTCGCGGATGGTGAAGGCATGTTCGGGCATCGAGAGACGTCCGGCATCGGGACCAACGTCAGTCGCGACGCGCTGATTGCCAAACTCCGGCAGGTACTGTGAGACCGGATCGCGTAACGCAAGTTTTCCCTCTTCTGCCAGCATCATAATTCCGATTGCGGTGACCGGCTTGGTCATGGACATGATCTGAAAGATGGTTCCTTTTTGCATCCGACGGCCCGCTTCCACGTCGGCCATGCCCTGCGCATCGAATTCGACTATTTCATCGCCGTGCGAGACAAGCGTGACCGCACCGGCAACTATCCCTGTATCGATGAACTCTTTCACGCGTTTCGGAATTTGCGCGAGCACTGGGTCGTTCACGCCGCGCGCTTGGGTCGACTGGCCCGCAAAGCACAGGCTATCCGCGAACAAGACAAGCGAGAGCAGGAAGGAATAAGAAAGACGTCGCACGGACAATTAGCATATCGTTCCTGCCACGATGAGTAGAGCAGCGTCGACGGCAGGCGAAAGTGTAATACGCTGTTCGCATGCGCATCGGGCTTAGCAGAGAGGTGATGTATCTGCTCTTCGTAGGTCTTATTGCGCCAGCGGCGCTCTTACCTGCTCAGGAACCAGCACCCAGTATCAAGGCCAGTTCGCGATTGGTGTTGCTGGACGTAGTGGTGGCCGATAAAGCGGGCCACCCGATCCGCGGACTTACAAGAGACGAATTTACGATTCGCGAAAACGGAGTAACGCAGAAAATCTCATTTTTTGAAGCCGCTGCTTCGGCGGACGCCACGAAAGCAGAGCGCGGTCCGCGAACGATTATTCTGCTTGATCAGCTAAACATCAAATTCTCGGATCTAGCGTATGGGCGGGACAGGATCATGATGTTTCTCGAACGCAATCCGGTCGAGAAGCAACCTACCGCTTTGATGACGGTCGGGCCTTACGGGCTAGCGATGGTGGAGAATTTCACGCGAGACAGCAAGGATCTGCAGAACAAACTCGCTCACCTGCATTCTTACAATGCAAATCCGAAGGGCGACAGAGATGAGTTTCTGGCGCAACAGTACGCAGAGAAGGCACTTGAAGCACTAGCTCAAATTGCCCGGGCTGCGGTAGGATCGCCATACAGCATCAATGTGATCTGGTTCACGAGCGGATTTCCAGGAGTTTTACGGGCGTCCTCACAATCAGACGAAAAGATCGATGCCGGCCTGCGCAACGTCGCGAATCTACTGATCCGTTCCCGCATGAGACTTTACACCATCGATCCTGCCGGCGTGATACCAATCAATTTGCCTGTACCTGCTTCTAAGGCAGGCAGCAGCGTCGCGCCGGAATCGGCAGCTTCACAGGTACTCGGCTCAGGTCACACGGAGCAGTTTCAAGCAGACGTTCTGCTGAGCCGCATGACCAAGATCATGGGCGGCCTCTCATTTTACGGCCGGAACGATGTGGAACAAGCACTCAGCCAGGCAATTTTAGATGGCTCGAGCGCGTACGCGATTTCATATGCTCCGTCGGATAGCAAATTCGATGGCGGATACAGGAGTATTGAGGTTCGCACAAGCGTAGAGGGTTCTGCTGCCCGCACACGAAAAGGCTATTATGCGGTTCCCGATGAACAGGCGCACAGCCCCGAGATATCAAAGGCGCGTTTAGAGGCGGCCCTCGATAGTCCTCTTATCTACTCAGGCGTGGAGGTAACTTGCCCCGCGAGCTACGATGCCACAAACTTTCGCCTTACCGGCAAACTCACCATGACGCCAAGGTCGGTGTCCGCAGGGACCGACGAGAAGGAACAGATTATACGCATTGCGAGTTTCTCAGATCGTCACAAGCTTCTCAACGAGTGGTCATGGCGAACGGCCTGGAAGAATCCGTGGACGAATCGAGTTGTAACGGCTTCGTTCGACCGGGTGCTTTCTCCCAAAGCGACTGCGGTACGTTTTCTGGTTTCAGATCCTGCTGCAGAGCGAATTGGGACGTGCGATTACCGCATACCGTAGAACGCTCCAGGATGGTCTCAACCCAGGCTTGCAATTCCGATGAGCGCCAAGCCGACGACATAGCCGGCGAACATAAGTCCGACAAGGCGCATCGTTCCGGCAGGAGCTTGACGAAATTCCTTCCAGATCAGCACTCCCCAGATGGCTGCAATTAGAGTTGCACCTTGGCCGAGTGCGTAGCTGATCGCGGGCCCTGCGACGCCCGCCGCCAGGACATTCAGACCGAGCGCCAGCATCCAAATCGCAGCTCCTAATATCCCCAGGGCATGAAGGCGTGCGCGCGCGGCAAAATACTCGCCGTAGGTGCGACCGCCCGCGCGCATGAAGATCGTATTGACGACTAAGTTGCTTAACACGACACCAATCGAGAAGAAGAATAGTGCGGTGTAAGGCGTGAGCAAACCGGGACTAATCGCAAGGTTGTTGAAGCCCGGTGAGATTGCGGCCGAGAGCTGGGGATAGAACGTACCCATTAAGCAACCCGCAACGATGGCAAACAACATCCCGCGCCTCCAATTGCCGCTCGCCGAGCGAGGCAGGCGGCGATAGGCTAAGGCAGACAGGATCATAGCCAGAAGCACAAAAAACACGCCCGCAAACAACATGGCGGCATTTCCTTTAGGCTGCTGGATGTAACTCACTACCGTTCCGATGATCAAAGCCAATCCGATTCCGACCGGGAACGCGATTGACATGCCCGCAGCGTCTATGGCAACCACAAGCAGAATGTTCGCCACGTTGAACAACACTCCGCTTATAACAGCTTTTGTCATGCTTGCGACGGATGCCTGCTGCAGATTTGCGAGTGCCGGCATTCCACTCGTTCCGAGACTGCCTGCAGTCAGCATAAAGACGATACTAAAGAGGACGAGACCGATGGCGTAGTCCCAGTAGTAAAGCTCAAACGGCCACTTGGTTCGGCCGGCCATCTTCTGAGTGTTGGCCCACGAGCCCCAGCCGATCATGGTGATGGTGCAGAGCAGAATCGCCGCGGCATTCGAGTGTACGGTCAGCACTAGGAGTTAAGCTATCATTCGGCGCTTCATGAGCAGACGCATATCATTCCTGCCGCTTTTGACAATCATCTTGGCTGCTGCATCGCCGCAGGCTGTCTGGAGCAGTACACCGGTGATTCTTTCCACGGACATCGGCAACGAGATCGACGATCAATGGGCGGTCGCCTACATGCTGACCAATCCAGCCTTCGACGTAAAAGGTATTGTTTCTGCGCAAGCGCCAACACTGCCGGACCCCTCGGCTCATTACACGTATCAGGTTCTAGTAAACGTAGTCGAAAGGCGGCTCGGGTTCGCCGTACATCCGCCGTTCTTTGAAGGCGCCAGTCAACCGCTCCCTAACCGCAGCACACCACGACGCAACTCCGGAGTCGATTTCATAATCGAGGCGTAGAGAAGTTACGGGAAGGATCGACGGCTGACGCTGCTGACTATTGGTGCTGCCACTGACGTTGCTTCCGCGATTCTGGTCGATCCGTCAATCTGTGATCGAGTCACGGTCGTTGCCATGGGTTTTAAAAATCTTGCTGCTGGAGGTGGAAAGGAGTTCAACGTAGAAAATGACCCAGGGGCGTGGCAGGCAATTCTTGAGTCGCAGGTTCCAGTTGTGATCGGGTCCGGCGACACGTGCCAGGCGTTCTTAGCGCTGGGCTTTGAACAAGCGAAAGAAATGCTCGCCGGTCATGGCGAAATTGGAGAATGGCTGTGGGCTGAATACCAAGGCTGGTATTTCCGGAGTGTCAAGCCATTACGCGTACATAACCTGTCTAAACCGTGGATCATTTGGGACATCATTACACTTGCTTACCTGGAAGGAATGACGTCGCAAAAGCAGATACCGCGGCTGTCTTTAGCTGACGATCTATCGTTTGGAAAGCCAGACGGAAGTCGAAGTATTGAATGGATTACCGCGGTCGACTCAAAACGTCTGTGGGCAAACTTTCTTACCGACATCGACTTTCATCAGCGGACTCACAAGATTGAGCCATATGCCGGCCCAAACTAAGATTGGCAACCCTGGTAGAGCTTCAACGAGCCAAAACCCTGCAGGATTGCCAATCGAAATTGTGTTGTGATGAAGCTTACAGGGCGCTGCGGCGACCTGCTAGCAAACTCACCAGGAACAAAACCAGGAAAACGATAAAGCAAATCTTCGCGATTCCCGCTGATGCAGCCGCGATTCCGCCAAAGCCAAATACAGCCGCGATGATCGCGATCACCAGAAAGACCCAAGCGTACCAGAGCATAGTTGTCAAATCCTCCTCGCCTAGGAGAGCACTTCCCGTACCACTTCACGACGAGTCGGACTAACGGGTTACTGTTAGGTGGAACTTACTGAGCAACATAGGGTTGCTCGCTTTGAGCAGAAATGAGCGCGATCTTAAAACGCGCCTGGAACCCTGAAGTAATTTCCGCGTTTGCTAAGAAAGTTTACCTATCAGCAACCATTGCAGCCAGCTTCTGTGCTCTTCCACTTAGTGTTGACCACGGAATAAAAAGACAATCTCGGTAACGAGAATGATGACTACCATCAGCTCGAGAATGAACGTGCGCCCCTGATGAAATTCGTTCACCATTGATTCGTAGAGTTCTCTTGCTGTGGTGAGCTTGCCTGTAACCAAGGTCCTGTAGTCGTTTACTCCGATGCGCGCCGCCGCTAACCGGTAAGCACGCGCGTAAAACATATCGCTCAGAAACTTAATTGCGTTTTCAGTTCGCTCGGCGAGTTCACCATAATCCAGGCGAATGGTGTTCAGGTCTTCGGCCTGACCGGCGAGACGCCACCGGCTCCACAAGCCACGCCGCTGCTCCAAGCGTTTATAAACGTCAGTTAAAACACGCGTGAGCACTTCATCGTAGTAGCGAAACTCCAGGAGCTGTGTATTAGCGTACTCAAGCAGCTCGATGGTGGGAGCAGAGGCGAACGTCGTGTCGTAGATAAAGGCAGCGACCCACCCAACCACTAGCAGGTCGCTCGAGTAGTAGGACATGCTGGACTGCAAAACTTCCCGCCGTTCTGAGGGAGACAGCTCAGAGGTCTCACCACGAACGATCTGTGCGACTTCCGCTCCGTATTCGCGCGAAAGGTCGGCGGCCGACAGCGCTACTCCATCCGTCTGCAGGATGGGATCTACTTGAACGATGTAGTAGTCTTCGGTGATCCAGTCTGTGTACGCCTTCTTGAATCCACCTTTGAAGCGCTGGACGTGATGACGCAACAGCGTAAGTGCGCGACGCTCCAGATCGGGAGACGATATCCATTGGTTCGCAAGGCTGATTAGCTCTTGCCAGTCGCTGTCGAAGGGCCGCGTTAACTCAACGCTGGCGACGCCGTAATCGAAATAGCGGATGCGCCCAAAGAGAGATGTTCCCTCAAACTGATCAACCTGGCCGAGATGTTCAACAACCGGTGTGCGCTCGAAGCGAACATACTGAGGAGCCTGATGGCGAAAGGCCGGTTCCCGCTTCGCCGGATCGGTGCCAAGAACGGAGTGAAGGTGGGTAAGGTCGATCTCCTCGGCAACGTCGAACAACAACAACGCCCGGAGACTTCCGGTGAGCGTTTCCGTCTTGTCGACCATGAGGAGGAATTATGCTGCTGAGACCCTGGCCTTGCTGCTGCTGCGCACTGGAGGGAGCTTGCCGCTGGCCGCAGACTTGCGTTGCGATCTTTCGGCCTCTTTCAGGCTCTCTGGTTCCCGCTGCCAGGCTTCCCAAAGTATGCCGGTTTCGCGCGCGAACAGTTTTGGCTTGACGGCATAAATCCGCTCCCCAAGCGAAAGGGAATTCCGCCGCAGCTCCTCCTGGTACTGGGAAGCCACTGCCAGGAACACCTTGATCTCATCGGCGCTGCCAAACTTCTCGGGATGAGCTTCAACTTTCTCCCTCAAAACCACAAGGTTATGATCGTTGCCCAACCAAGTCTCCAGGTCGTGCAAGCTTTCTTCCTGAGCGCGCATTACTTCCGTCCAAAGATTTTCAAGCAGGCGCACGTGATACCAGTGATCTTTTACTCGCTTTCGAAAGTTGTGAAAATCGAGAGCCTTGCCGGTTCGTTCGGCTTTAGACATCGCGCGCCGGCCGGACCGATACACTTGCCTCAACCCGGGTTCGATAGTTTGAAATCCGCCGCCGCTTAAGGGCCAGCTTTTCGAGCGCTGCGCCGCGGAATGAAGTGTCGTGCTCGCGCGCTCAATCACCCGTTGGACGTCGAGGCGCTCTTCTGTTAAATCCTTTTCGCGCTTCAATCCCCGTCGTAGCGCAGCGAAGCGGCTTTCATCTAAGGTCTGTTTACGATCCTCGAGAACGTTGTCGAAGATTTCAAGGAGGGCTTTGGCGTCTCGTATCTCGGAAAGCTGGCGTCCAATATCGCGGAAGCGTTTGTTCTCGTCGTCGAAGGTTTTTCCAAGCTCGGGTTGAACCAAGCGCATCAGACCACGAATCTTCTTTATACTTTTGCGAGCTTCGTGAACGGCTTTGTCACGGTTGCCGCTCTGCTTATCGTTGAGCAGAGCGGTAGCCGATTCAATCTCCTCAAAAACAATACGACGGACGTTTTCGCCGATTGATTCGCCTGCTTTAAGTCGGTAAGCCATGGCCAAATCAGCTTGAGGAAACAGGCATCGAGCCGACTTCCTCAAGCGGAGTCACTGCTAGGAATGGCCCTCGTGTGGCGCAGTGGGAGCAACGTTCGTGGTATCGCTTCCACCCCGCTCCTTTTCTGCCTCCTCATGACGGCCCATCAGTTCCAAAGCTTCTGCGGTGACGTGTTCGGAAGTAAAGCCAAATTGTTTCATCACTTCATCACCGGGAGCGGAAGCACCAAAATGATTAATGCCGATGGCAATTCCGTCGTCACCAGCCCAGCGGGACCAGCCAAACGTAGAAGCGGCTTCGACCGTCACGCGTCTCTTGAGTGACGGTGGCATCACTGAGTCGCGATAGGACTGATCCTGCGCCTCAAAGAGATTCCAGCTCGGAAAGCTGACTACACGCGCGCGCACTCCATAGCCCTTGAGCTTTTCCTGCGCCTTGGTGCAGAGAGACACTTCCGAACCTGAGCCGATGAGCAAAACCTCGGGCTCGCCACCCTCAGCGTCAGAGATGATGTAAGCGCCCTTAGTTACATCTCCGTTTTTCATGCGGCTGCGATCAAGGTGAGGCAGATTTTGCCTGGTTAGTGCGAATAGCGTCGGGCCATTGTGCTCGACAGCAAACGCCCAACATTCCGCCGCTTCGGTTGCATCAGCAGGCCGCATGACATTCAGGCCGGGACTGGCGCGCAAACCGGCTAACTGTTCAACCGGTTCGTGTGTGGGACCATCCTCGCCGACCGCAACGCTATCGTGTGTGAAGACGTAGAAAGCCTTCAGCTGGCTTAAAGCGCCAAGGCGAATGGCTGGTTTCATGTAATCGGAAAAAACCAGGAAGGTCGCGCTAAAAGGAAGCAGACCGCCGTGTGCTGCCATGCCGTTCACCGCCGCTCCCATGGCGTGTTCGCGCACCCCGAAAGCTATGTTCCGGCCCGCGTATCCCCAAACGCCGCCGACTGCGCCCTGGGTTGCCGGCCCTGAGCTCTCAGGCGGTTGGAAATCTCCCTCACCTTTTAGCGCCGTGTTAGTTGACGGATTGAGATCGGCTGAACCACCAATTAAATTCGGGATGTGTTTCGCCAACGCGTTCATTGCTTGTCCCGCAGCGGCACGCGTCGCCAGCGGCTTGTCCTCTGGCTTCCACTTCGGCAGATCCGCCTTGAAATTGTCGGGAATCTTGCCGCTCAACATCGATTCCAGCTCCAAAGCTTCTTTACCGAACGCCTGCTTGTAAGCGTCGAAGCGCTTGCTCCACTCGCCGTGCGCCTTGGTACCCTTTTCTCCGACGCCGCGGAAAAATTTCACCGCATCATCGGGCAGATAGAACTTGTCCATGCTGCCCCAGCCTAAGGCCTTCTTAGCCGCCTGCAGCTCCTCTTCGCCGAGTGGATTTCCGTGCGCCTCAAACGTGTCTTGTTTCTTCGGGCTCCCGTATCCGATATGCGTATGAACCAGGATCAGCGAAGGCTTTTTAGTTTGCCGTTTTGCTACTTCGATCGCCTCAGTAACTGCATCAACATCGTTTCCGTGGTCGACGTGATGAATGTGCCAACCGTATGCCTCAAAGCGCTTGCCGACATCTTCGGTAAAGCAGAGGCTCGTTCCGCCGGCTAGCGAAATATGGTTCTGGTCGTAAAGGAAGATAAGTTTTCCAAGTTCCAGGTGGCCTGCCAGCGAGGCGGCCTCCTGGCTCACGCCTTCCATTAAATCCCCATCGCCGCAGATCCCGAAGGTGTAGTGGTCAACGATAGTGTGCCCGGGTCGATTGAATTTAGCTGCAAACCAGGCCTCAGCGATGGCCAGCCCAACGGCATTGCTGATCCCCTGTCCCAGCGGGCCGGTCGCCACCTCCACGCCTACCGTGTGGCCGCGTTCCGGATGCCCGGGGGTCTTGCTTCCCCATTGACGGAAACGCTCGAGTTCGCTTAGCGGAAGATCGTAGCCGGTCAAATAAAGAAGACTGTAAAGCAACATGGATCCGTGCCCTGCCGAAAGTACAAACCGGTCACGATCAAACCATTGCGGATCCTTCGGGTCGAATCTCAGAAATTTGGTCCATAGCGAATACGCCATCGCCGCGGCGCCCATGGGCATGCCGGGATGGCCGGAGTTCGCTTTTTGCACAGCATCAGCAGATAGGAAGCGGATGGTGTTGATGCAAAGCTCTTCAAGCGTTTGAGTTTCAGTGGTAGGCACGTTTTTCTCTCCTCATTGGACTAGATCGGCCAAACGTTGTGACGCATGCATTTGCGCGAAAAGAAAGGCAACCCCGTCGCTCTATTAGAGTAGTACCCGACCTGCTTAGAATTGCCATTCCTCCGCGGTTAGGCGGCTGGATGAGCGGGCACGCTTTTCAAAACAGCGGGTTATCCTAATCCCTAGAATGGTTTTGCGGTTGCCACTTCTGGCACTAGTGGCATCTTTCATCGTGGCCGCGCAAAGTAGTCTGCCGGCCCCTCAGAATGCCGAGTCTCCGGCAGAAGATCCCAGCGCAAACACTCCAGCTCCGATCGCCTGCCCGGCAGGTGCGCCAGTCGGTGCGGTGGACATGCGCGTTCTGCCGCCGAATGGCCGAGATCCGCTGCCATTCCAGACCATTAACCACCTCAGTGAAGACGATACTGTGCTCTACTCACCAGTCCTGCGGGGACATGAAAAGCGCCCCGGCGAAATCTCGCTTGTGCTTGTGCCACTCAAACGCGATGCGAATGGACCTGCGCTGCTGGTAAGCGATCCCCGAGCCGCCGACAAGCCCCAGCGGTGGAAGATAACACAGCCAATTTCGCTGGCCGCATTAGTGTATGGCCCACAAGGCCTCAGTAAAAAGAAGGTCCAGGGGTTCCTTTCGCAAGACGATCTGCTGATTGCGCAGCTCGCCGACTATGCGGAGAAGATTGCCCAAACCGAAGCCTTGGTTGAAGCACTCTCGAACAACGGAAGTTCTTCAGCTAGCATGAACGCTGCTCTCAACGGCTTCGCATCACAGTATGGATTATCTGTGCAGTTAGATAAGACCGCGCCTCCAGCGTTGCAGGCTCAAACTCTTTTCGCAACCATGAATCCTCAACTTGCCACTTACAACCCATTGGCTAGTTCGACCGCCGAGCGGGTAGGGCAAACTGCCAGCTTGGCCACTGCAGCGGCTACCTTGTTTTTCGGCAGCCCTATCGGGTTAGCGGCCGGGGGCACGGCCATGCTTCTTGACCTCCGCTATATTGCTTTTCCAGGCACTCAGTTCCGATCGTCCTTTGCGCAAACCGTGGCAGGGCGGCCGGGACTGAATCTTTGCGGACAGCGAACGCCAGCACCGCCTCATACCAGAGTCGCGTTTATTTGGGCCGTGCGCATACCCAACACACCGACGCCTTATGTACGAATCGAAAAGGCCAATTACATACCGCAAAAAGAGAAGACTCCTGTGCCGGTGAACGTTCCGGATCCGCAATGGAAGTATCTGCAGCGCGCGCGTGACTGGGCTCTAGTTGGCCATGACGGAAAGCAGTACCCGCTTTCGGTGCTCAAGCTTGGTAATCAGAAGTCTCTCGAACTCAATCTTACGAGGTCTGCCGTTCCGCCAGGCGAATATCAACTCGCCGGTTATTGGGATTGGAGCCGCTTTCAGGCGAATGGCTCAATTCATGTGGAACCGCTCAGTACGTTTTCGCGCGCCAGGATAGAGCCCGCCTCCCAGGACCGTATACTCGCGAAATCAGGCAAGATTCCTGTGACCCTCAATGGAGACGACTACGAATTTGTGACCAAGATCGAGGTGAAAAAGGAAAATGACGAGTTCGCGGTTGCCGAACCGCTGCGGTTTGTTCTACCCAAAGGACTTCGTGAAGGTCCTCAGGATACGGCCGACGTTCAGATCGACACAACAAGCCTTGAACCAGGAAAGTATCAGCTGTTTCTAGCCCAGCAGGATGGCAAGAGTCATCCTCTAGAATTCAACGTGCTGCCCAGCTTGCCTCACATCGATAATTTACCGATCCGCATCAATCAGGGTGTATCTACTCAGCATTACGTTCTGAAAGGCGAGCGGTTGAACCTGATCGCCCAACTTCAGGCCACCGGAATTAGTTTCGAGTTGGCACCGGTGTCGAGCGAATCAGAGCGCAACGTCACCATAAGCGTGGCATCCGCCAACAAACCTGGTCTCGTGATACCTATAGACATCAGGATCGTGGATCGAAGTGCTCCGTTAACTTTGGACGGAGCGTTGCAGATTACGGGTCCGCTTCCTATGATTGCCAGCTCGCGGTTGTCGCTGCCTGCCAACATGGGGATCACTCTGCAGCCTGATGTTTTTCCGGCCGGCTATAATTTCGCCGCTATGCTGGACGTCCGAAACATTGATGCTAAAAGCGCCCTCCGCATAAGTTGTTCGGAAGATGTGGGCAAATCCCTCACACTGCGGATAGGCGAGCAAAATGCTTCCTTCAGCCTGCAGCAACTCTCGCATGACCAGCTCTTTGTATCCTTTGACACTAGCCAGTTTCCTGCGGGTTGCGCTTTGGAAGCTACTCTAGAAACTCCGACTACCGGAGGATCTCAGCCCTATGCCCTTGCCAAGCTGGTTCGAATACCTCAAATCGAAGCTTTAAGCACATCAACTTCCAGCTCGCCTGGGCCTGACGGGCAGCGCACCTACTCTCTTACTGGGTTGAACCTGGAGATGATAGAAAAAGTCGGGTGGGATCAATTACAAGGCACCGCGGTTACCGCGCTTCCCGCTCCTGTTCCGGGACAGGGTCAACGCCAGATACTGCAAATCAGCTTGCCTGATCCGGTGCCTCCTCATGCGGTCTTATATGTGTGGCTTCGCGGGGATAAAAATGCGAGCGCTACAAATGTAGTGCTCGCTGTCGTGAAAACAAATTAGAGGTGAAGCTACTTCTGCTTGTCGCGGTTTCTTAATAAAGTACTTGTATCTGAAGACGAAAGTACTCTCCGGCGCGGTTCCTGATCATGCACTCCGGTCGGCGCTGCGGCTGCGCGGCGACGAGCTTCAGGCTCCGCGTAATCGGACGCTCCTTCATTTGCAACGTTGCCATCTGCATCCAAACGTTCGACAACTGCCCGCTCTTCGCTTACCGGCACTGCTTGCTTAAACGTTTCTCTCTCCTCGAATTGGGTCAAGTGAATCTCTTCCGTCACCACCCATTGCTTTTCGATTTTGAGAATCTCAGAGACTACCGGAATAACAAGCTTGTTACCTGACCGTTCAACGGGCTGAGGTCCATCAACGACACGATTCGTTTTAATCCTCTTTATCTCTACGCGCCCTTTGCGAAGCTCTTGTTCGAACACCTCATCGCGGCTATCAACATGCTTCACAACGCGGACGCTCCCGGTTTGCACCGGGATAGCGTCCACTGTAAGTTCCTCGCGAAGAACAGGAACTACTAATTGGTCTTCGGGCCGCATTACTAGCGATCAGTCGCAGTGGCCGAACGCGCTTTTCCAGTGACCTTGTCCCATCCGTAGCGGATAGAATCCTTCATCTGTTCCCACGTGCTGTTCGGGTAGCGCTTACCGTAGTCTGTGCGAAGGTCATTCTCGACGTCGCTAAAGTTGCGCCCAGTGTATCGGGGATCGTTCGCCATATCGGAGCCGTAGCGATAGGCTGGAGCGTAATCATCGTAGTTCATTCCGCGACTGCCATAATTCGTATTAAAGTTGTTGCGGTAGTCATCGTCATAACCTAGGCTTTGACCAGTTACGTTGCCCGTCCCGGCACGGCCCTGTTTCGGATCGTTTTTGCCGGTCAGGTTTTCAACTTCAACCTCAGTGCGGCGTATGGTGTCGCGAACGGTTTCAGTACGCTCGCCTGCTTCCTTGTTGAGCCGAACCTCTTCCACGACGCGTGCTTGCTTGTTCACGACCGGCTCTTCCGAGAATTCCTGCATCTCAATCACTTCATCGCGGCCGGTTCTGAAATCAGCTTCGGTTGCGGGACGGTTCACGGGCTGGCGGTCCACATTCACGCGCTCTTGACGCAACCGAACCTGCTCTTCAACCGGCTGGTTCGTCGTGCGCGAATAAACGCGAACGCCTCCCTGCTGGACGATCCGTTTCCCGACTTGTAGATCTTCGTGCAGTACCGGAATCACCTGGCTGTCGTTCGCCCCAACTTGTCTCTGAGCGCCAGCGGCTCCCGACATACTTGCTTGAGCTGCCGCGCCAGCAGCAACGCCGGCCGCACCTACCGCGCCAGTCGTTGTCAAAGGCCTGCCTAGTTCTTCGTTTGCGTTCCGGTAATCAGAACGATTTTCCTGGTAGCCGGCGTTGCCCGTATGTGGCGTCCGAATGCCCTCTGCTTCTCCAATGTCATCGGTATGAACGTCAACGGGAGAGAACCTGTTCAACACATCGGAAACGTCACTCTCATGATCTTCGTCCGTGTCTACACTGATTACGGTATTGCCGCCGGCGTAAGCCGTTTCGTAGCCTCGGTAATCCTGGTGCGTCTCACCTCCAAACAGACTCTTGAGCCAACCAGTGAATCCGCCTTCGCGACGGACTGACGTCCCTTCGGCGGCATTATCATAACGGCCTGTGGCGTCCGTTTCGAGCCCCCCGGGGTCCGCATCCATTGCGCTACCAGAAGACAAATAGATGTTATTCTCGCTAATCCCGCGCGACTTCAACTCGCTTACTGCTGATTGAGCATCAGTCGAATTCCGAAAAACCGCTACGACGGTGCGGTCGGTCTTGCTTTGCATGAACGTTCCTCCGTGGAAAACTCTTTCCGACATCTGGACGAGTTCCCACGAGTTTCCATCTCAACAATAAATGCAATTTGATTTAAGATGGCAAAGCTAAAACCGAACAAAAACCGAAGGACGACGGGCCGGATCTACCTGCTCTACTTTGCGCCTTGAAGCTCGGACAGAGCGGCCAGAACCTCATCACTGTGGTGATTTGGATCTACGCCTGTCCAAACTTTTACGATCTTCCCATCCGGATTAATCAGGAAGGAATTCCGCGCAGCCATCTTTAATCCCATCATTTGCTTCATCGAGCCGTACTCGTCAACTACCTTGCGGTCGGCGTCGGATAGAAGTTTGAAAGTGAGACTCTGCGTAGCGCAAAAACCTTTGTGGCTGTCCACCGAATCGACGCTGACGCCCACGATTACGGCCCCGTCGCGCTCGTACTTAGGCAGATCCCGCTGAAAATTGTGTGCCTCAATCGTACAGCCCGGGGTGTTGTCCTTCGGGTAGAAATAAAGCACTACCCATTTGCCGCGAAGATCGCTGAGACTTACCGTGCTCCCGTCCTGCGAAGGGAGGCTGAACGCGGGCGCGGTTTGTCCGGCCTGGGGGACTTCTGCCGCACGAGCAATTGCGACAGACAAGGTCGCCAAGCTAAGCGTTACAGGAAGCAGCGAGATAAGCGAGCACGGAATTTTCATAAAGGTGTTAGCGAGAATCCGAGGATTCAACTGGCGCAATTTTACCCTATCTTCCGGCGCACGTCGATTGCAGCGCTCCCACCCGTTGCGGTATACCAATTGCATACAGCTCTCCGCGGGTCGCCGGCGTGGCACATCGGAAGCTGAAGCCTGCCTGTC
Source organism: Amazona versicolor (assembly GCA_034782995.1). Classification (NCBI taxonomy): domain Eukaryota; kingdom Metazoa; phylum Chordata; class Aves; order Psittaciformes; family Psittacidae; genus Amazona; species Amazona versicolor. The sequence continues at coordinate 43,828 of JAVHMZ010277950.1, forward strand.
GGCATTTCATCTCAACAACGCGCAAAAAGGGGAAGCGCGGAGAAAGCGGAGCTGCTGGTTGGCCGAGCCGGAACTACCTTAACTTGCCATTCAGGAGGGTGCATGGCGGACGATTCAACTGTGGTTGCGGACGCACGTCCTGAAGAAAAGCCGCGGAATCCGCGACCTCCCGGGGCACCTACGATGTCCCCCTCCCATTACCAACATCCGGGGCGTCTCGAAACCGGATGTGTCATCGCCAACCGCTTCGTTATCCAAAAGTTTCTCAGTAAAGGCGGCATGGGCGACGTGTATGAGGCGGAAGACCTGCATCTGAACCAGGCCCGCGTCGCTCTCAAAACCATCCGCCCTGACTACGTTTGGTCACCGGCCATGCGCGACCGCTTCCGTCAAGAGGTGCTGCTCGCACGATCCATTGCGCACCCGAACGTCTGCCCGGTGTACGAGATGTTTTCCTCGTTTGGCGCAGAAGGTGAAATTTGGTTCCTGACCATGAAACTGCTGTCAGGCGAAACATTGGCGAACCGCCTTCATCGCCTGGGTCCTCTGGCCGCTCCAGATGCGGTGCGTTTCGCGCAAGAAATAGCTTCCGCCCTCGACAGCGCCCACACTGCGGGCGTGATTCATCGCGATCTTAAACCCGGCAATATCTTTCTTGAATCCCATATTTCCGGCGTACGGGCGGTCGTTACGGACTTCGGCCTGGCACGCAACTGGGGCGAAGAACCGTGGTCCGCTGACGCCGGAGCAACTCTAGTGGGCACACCCGCCTACATTGCGCCTGAAATCCTGGACGGAGGAATCGCCGATCCCAAAACCGACCTTTACTCTTTCGGCATCATTCTGCACGAGATGATCTGGGGCTCACGCCCCGCTGATTATGACAAAGAACCACATGGCTCCGCTGAGCAGCGCATGCATAAGGTTGTCATCCGTTGCATCTACGCTGACCCGGGGTTGCGGTATTCTTCTGCCGGCGCAGCTGCTGAAGCGCTGATTAGAGCCTGGAATGGAGGCCGACGGGTTTTTACCCGGCGCGAACTGATGCTGGAAGGCGCCGTGGTGTTAGCCGCAGCTCTTACCGCAGGCGAATGGGGTATTCGGGGTGGTGAAGACGTTGAGAATCTTTTCAGTCGCGTGCCGCGCCCTCGCCGGGTGGCCATTTTAGCCGCCAAAAATCAAACGCTGCCCATCGAAGAAGCTTCTCTCATGAGCGGTATTGTGGACAGCCTGAGCACGAATCTCGCGCGAGCAGAAACGGTCGAGCGTGATCTCTTCGTGGTTCCGCCCAACATGGTGCGCGAACAGAAGCTGGATGATCCATCGAAAGCCGCCGGCCTCTTCGGGGCCAATCTCGTGCTGCAGACGTCGCTGACACGCAAGCAGGACGAAATCGAGATAGCTCTTCAGCTAATGGACTGCACAAGTGGGAAAGTAATCCGCAAAGGGTCTGTCACGTGCGCCGCCGCTTCCGTCTACGAGTTGCCTGCACTCGCCACCGAACGGGCTGCCACGCTGCTCGATGTAAGAAGGCCAAAGGGTTTGGCATCTCAAATCGCGAGAGGCGGAACAGAAAACCCGGAGGCGTTTCTCGCTTACGAGCGCGGGCGCGAGAGTTTGCGCCGGGCAAGTCCGTCGGATGTTGAACAGGCCATTACCGAGTTAGAGAAAGCAGTAGAATTCGATGCACGGTTCGCATTGGCGTATGCCATTCTGGCTGAGGCGTACGTCGGAAACTATCGACATCTCCAGGAACCCGCAGCGCTGGAAATGGCGGAAGAGAATGTTCGGCGCTGTCGGTCGCTCGCGCCTAATCTGGCTCGCGGTTACGTTAGTGAGGCAATGGTGGAAAACGAGCGAGGCAACTATGGGGCTGCAGAGGCGCATCTGAAGAAAGCGATTGCACTCGACGAAAGGGACACGCTTGCGCCTCGGATTCTGGCTAAAACCTACGAAAGGACAGGAAAGGTTACTGAGGCGGCGAAAGCTTACCAAGCTCTATTGGCCCAACATCCGAACCTTTGGCCTGTGCTCATGGATTGGGCTAATTTGGTCGCCGATACGGGTGACTTAAAGCATGCCGAACAGTTGTTACGAAGAGCGACGGTCGCCGGTTCTCAAGCTTATCTTCCTTGGCGCGATTTGGGAGCAATATATATCGACCTAGGACAGTATGCGAAAGCCGAGAACGCACTCAATCGGTCTATCCAACTTTTTCCGTCGGGCGGAGCTTACTATAATCTCGGCGTAATCTTCAACTGGCAGAACAGGTACAGAGAAGGAGTAAAAGCCCTCGAGCAAGCGGTTCATCTCTATCCGAACAGGGCCATCATATGGGATGGTCTGGGTGATGCATACTTCTTAGCCGGCAAGCAGGATAAAGCCGCAGACGCGTGGAAGACTGCTGCTACGCTTGCTTCCGAGGCAGTGAGCGTGAATCCGAAAAGCCGCGATGGAATAACCAGGCTTGCTCTGTATCAGGCGAAGTCAGGAGATCACCAGCATGCGGCAGAAAACCTGCAACGCGCGCAGAGCTTGCATTCTCCTAACGTGGAGCAATTATTTATTGAGGCTCGCGTAAATGAGTTAAATGGTCACCGCAAGCTGGCTCTGCAGCAAATCGCCGAGTGTGTTCAGCGCGGGTTTTCCAAGCTCGAAGTCATTCACGCGGTGGGTCTAGCCGAGCTACGTAAAGATCCGGCATTCCAGCGCATGAACCTGTCTCACGCTGTACTTTAATTCAACGTTGTCGCCTAGTAAGGGAGGTTATGAAATTAGTCGTTCTTTTCGTTCTTGGGTCGCTGCTATTCTTTCTTTCCAGTTGCACAAATATGTGCACACGCGAGGTTACGATAGGTATGAAAAATGGCGCTCTTACAGCTACTCCCGCCGAAGTGAAGACCGGGAAGTGCCCAAAATTTGAAATTCGATTCAAAGCGGACCCGGGAGTCCGCTGGCGCGTCGACTTTGCAGATCCAACGCCCTGCGATGGCAACGTCAAGACGTTCCAGAGTGGCAGCACGCCAACCTCCTGCAAAATCTCTGACGTGGCAAACATAAAAGGCAATCTGGGATTCACAGTTTCTTCCAGCAATCAGCCACCAGTCCACATTTTCGTCTGCAGAGGGGATTCCTGCGGCACGTAGTTAGTCCCGAGTCAGGTGTTTAATGTCGCCGGCAAAATTCCACTTATTTGTTCTAGCAGCCCTGAGCTTGGCCGGCCTCTCTGAAACGCTCCATGCTCAATCACCAGCTCCTCCAGGACAGTTCGATTCTTACTTATTCGTTCTGTCCTGGAGTCCCGAATATTGCCACAGCCATCCGACTGCACAACAATGCGGCGAGCACATCGGCTTCATCGTGCACGGCTTATGGCCGCAAAACGATAACGGAACCTGGCCCGCAAACTGTCCCACCAATCAACCGGCCCCAACCGATCTTTCGCCGGTAGCGGATATTATGCCGCCGGAGATTCTGCAGCATGAATGGCAGGCTCACGGAACATGTAGCGGCCTGAGTGGTAATGCTTACTTCACGCTCATCCGGCGTGTCCACGATTCAATCAAAATACCTGCTGATCTGCAATCGCCGTCGAGCAATTCTACGATGCATCCGGCTGATCTCAAGAAAGACTTCGAAGGAGCGAATCCCGGTCTGACTGACAACGAGATCGCCGTTCAACTTCGCCAGGGCTACCTCAATGCCGTCGAGTTCTGCCTCACAAAGGGCACGAACCCAATACCTGTTGCTTGCT